>PVLD010009275.1:0-78034 GCA_004027595.1 Dinomys branickii | reverse complement strand
GTCCCTTAAGCTTTCTGCTGAGAGTTCCGCTTAAAAGGCTGTACAGATATTGGTTAGATACTCCCTACCTAGTGACCTGGGTGAGGTGTGTAAGACTGCTCCCCCACCCTCCCAGGGTTCCCTGCAGGTATAGGGATGGATCTCCTCCCCCACTGGGTGATCTGGTCGCGAGCGCCGATATCTCACCAGTTATTGGAGTACCTGCAGGCATGAAGGTTCCAAGGTGCCAGTCTATCCTTTGGGGCTTTCTGCGCGGCTCGCCCGATGCGCACGAAACGTGAGACTGCTGGGCGTTGCCGCCGCCAGAGAGCAGATCTCTGTCGGGAGTCGCCGGAGAGCTGCGCCGGGTCGGGGGTGGCGGGAGGGATCGAGCTGTCTGTATTCTCGGGGCGCCAGGACCCAGCAAATCCCTCTCTCCCGCGCGGCTCGCCCGACACGCCCGAAACGTGGGATTGCCGGGCGTCTCCGCCGCTTTCAAGCCGATCTCTGTCGGGAGTCGCCGGGGGGCTGCGCCGGCTCGGGAGGCGGGAGGGATCGAGGCGTACGTGCTCTCAGGGCGCTAGAATCTAGCAAATCCCTCTCTCCGCTTCCGGCGGCGTTTGGGGCCCTCCGCGCGGCTCGCCCGACACGCGCGAAACGTGGGACCGCCGGGCGTCTCCGCCGCCAACAAGCCGATCTCTGTCGGGAGTCGCCGGGGTGGCTGCGCCAGCTCGGGAGATGGGAGGGCCTCTCCACTCTCTCTTAAAGCCTTCTGCCTCTGACCCTCTAGAAGTGCAAGAGTGGTGCCCAGAGGTGTGTGTGTGGGGGGGGTTTCTAAAATTATAAGATCATATGTCAATTGGACTTGTTTAAGAAAAAAGCAATAAAAAAGAAAAATAGAATAAAAAAGAAAAAAATAGGAAAAAATTTAAAAAGATAAAAATAGGAAAAAATAAAATAGGAAAAGAAAAATAAAATAGAGGTTTAAAAAACTAGAAAGCTAAAGCCGAAAAGGCTAAGCCAGCAAGTTATTCTAAACTGGGTTAAAATTGCCAGGAAAAAGGAATCTCCATCAGTAGTTTTTACAAAAGCTCAAACATACACTTGTATAAGCCCAAAACTATAATGCTTCAAAAGCACCTCCAATCTGTCCTTTGATTTTCTTACTCCTTTCTCTGGCTTTCAGAAAGTTAAAAGCAATCCTTCAGGTTCTTTGATTAGTGATTGAAATTTCTGCTTGGTAATCAGTTTGGAGTTAATCCATTAGCTTTTGTCTTGGAGACATGTTTTGCTAAGGATTAGATATCCACTTTGAAAAGGCTCTTGGTCATGATTATCTTTCTGCCACTGAGAGGATGGGATTTGTTTTTTGTCCAACAGGATGTTTCTTTTCTCTGTGGCTGCTGTAGTCTAGGACCCAGGGTGGTGGCTTTTCCCTTTCTGGCTGACCTTCACTTATGTTTGCACCATATTTTTTTTTAATAGTCTGAATTTGACCCTCAGACTCTTGAAAAATAAGTGTAAATGATTTAGTCCAATCAGACTTTCTACCCTTAGGCTGAACTGGAAATTAACCCCTTTCCCTTCCCTCTCCCTCAGCAGTGCTGCCTCAGGAGACAGACTGGCTAGATTGTAAAGCACAGATGTGCTCATTGATAAAACTAAAACTATCCCTAGGGATTCTTACAAATTTAAGAATAGTTTTAAACAGAAAAATGTCTATTCCAATAAGATAAACCATCATCATAAAACCCTTCTTAACAGCAATCTTTGCTTTCACAGGTATAAAAGGGTGTTTTCCTTCTGACTCATTAAAAATGATTAATGACTATTGGAAAAATTTTGACTAGTCTGCTTATAGATACATAGTTAAAAACTACAAAAGGATCATTTAGATTAATGTGTGTTTCCATACATTAACATTTAAGTATACATGTTTACATTATCCTCCAATTCTACCTAAGTTGGGTTGCAGACCCAAACACTCAAGATCTCACTCAAGACCCAAACATGTGAACACTCAAGACAGTATCTCAAATGCTTTTAGGTCATGTACATTAATTGTAGGCTAACTTAAATTAGTTGCTAAGAGTAAAAATTTCTTCAAAGTTGTTAACATTTCTATCCAGGTTCTTAGTTAACCAAGACAATATAAAAATCAGTTTCATCAATACAGTGTCTATTGTTATCTGTGTATCACAATTTAAGAGTTTTTCTTTGTCGAAGGTTATCTCTCTCTCTCTCTCTCTCTATCTATATATCTGGATTTCAATAAGTGTTAATCTGTTATGATGGGTCATTTACAACATGCTTTCTAAATATATTAAGATGCTCTTGGTTAAACACACAAAACTAAATTTAAAAACAAAGATTCTATATTTTACTAAAACATTTCTTAATTTCTCATCATTAGGCTTTGATTACTCAAAGGTGAACTTTATGAGTCAAAGAGTATTTAAATGCTAACCTATAAATGTGTTCAATAACCAGTTCATAATCGCTTAAATAACTAACCATTACCTTAGTTTCTGGCACAACTTACATATTTAGGCATGTATGTATGTAAACATCTGGTACCACTTGAAACACAGGAGATGGGTTAGTTCTTTCCCTCCATTCAGTTACACACATTACACCACCCTTGTGGTCATTCATGCTTCCATGATCCTAAGACGGGTAGTCCTGATCCACCGCCCTTCTCTCCATTCAGCCATGACCACAAGAGCACACTGGTGATCACTCAGGCTTGAACTTAGGAGTTCATACACATTGCTGACCTCAGAAAACAGACAGGGGAGCCATCGGAGACCAATAGATATCTGGCCCTGTACATGTAAATACCGGGAGCCTGAGTTATAAAGTCCCCTTTATCCACTCTGCCCTTCTGCCTGTTCTTGCTGGCACCCTGTGATCTTCAGTAAACTTGCCACGTACTAAGAGACCTGCACCTGGAAAATCTCTCCTTTTTGCAAGTAAAAGCCTGGACCATTTTGGCCCACTCAACTCTCTCACATGTAAAAACATGCTGTGCCATTGATACAGGACTTCCAAATAATGTAGGGAAATAAATGTAACTCCCAACCTGCTAGATGTCCAGTATGCCAAGTTCGTGTTCCCTGAAGTTGAAGAATGAATTCTAAAGAACAAAGGAGGTTAAGAGAAGGAAAATTCACTGGGAGAAAGGAATGGGGAATAGGAATAGCGTCTGAGAGGAAGGAGAGATCCGTCAAAGGGTTTACAAAAAGCCCTCTACTCAAAGAAAGTTTTATAATGCAAAAGCGCAAGGCAGGTAAAATGCAGGTCAAAATTAATGATCAATCAATTGGACAAGTATATGACACCATTAACTTTCATCAATAATCTATAAAGTGCATTTACAAACATGTTCTACATCAATGTCACTCTAGTAACAAATGTTAAAGATGACATGAGGCAAAGTTTCATTTTGTCCTTTGTTTTATTGTTAGAAAAAGGTAACTGACTAAGAAGTTGTTTCATACTAAAGTGAAGATTTAAATGTTTCAAATATAATGTCATCATGATTGTTATGCTAAAATATTTTGCTGCTCTTGATCTCTAGTTTTCTCTGTAGAACTTTATTAATTGGTATCTGTTAACATTCTATAGGAATGCAACTTCTAAAACAACTATGATGGATGAAATCTACTCTTCAGGCAGGAGTCAGTCCCATGGTGTAAAATGTAATGAAATTTGGCAAATGCGGATGACTCACTCTGAATGTTTTACCAAATTTAAATATATTCATGTCTCTTTTGATATGTACTATGCAATACTTGGTGGCTGTCGAATCCCATCCCCAAATAAATTCTCTTTAACTCCAGTAAGCCCAGGTCACCATAAAGCCCATCGTTCTTGATCTACCTGTCACCCTCTGGGACAAAGATTTATTGTTTAAAACTCAATTATTAAAACAAAACAAGAGGGCTGGGCATGGTGGTGCACACCTGTAATCCCAACACTCTGGAGGCTGAGGTAGGAGGATTCTTGGGAATTGGAGGCCCACCTGGGCTACAAAGTGAGCTCAAGGCCAGCCTGAACTGCATAGCAAGGTCCTGTCTCAAAAAGACAAAAAGCAAACAAATAAACAATAAAACAGGGGGAATATGATAAGAGAGGCTTTACTCACAGGAACAATTCTATAAAACACCACTTTCCTTTAAATGTTGATATTGTGACTAAGATGTCATTATGGCAAGGGAAAAGCATTTTGTTCCTACAAAGGAAAGATCTTATCTGGCCCACAAAGTTTGGACCTCATGGAACTACCCACTCTGGGTGTGCCTCTGTTTTATGACCAGGTAAGCAGCAAACCCATCCCTGAGCAGCAGAAGAGGGCACTTCCATCCAGGGTGTGGGAAACACGAGAAGGAAAACACATTCATTACTCCTGCAACATAAACCTTAGATCTACCTGGCGAGAGATTAAAAGTGCACGGCAATTTTGAAAGATGCTACAAAAACCAGCATTCCTTCAACCCCAGCAAACCTCTTCCTGGCAATAGTAGCACAAGTCATCTATAACTCTGAGATGTCAGAGGTAAAAGGCTTCCTTTCCATTCTGCTTCTGTTTATGAAAAGTGGCCTGATATACAGAGCACATATATTTATACCTCTATCTGTGATACAATCACCCACCGAGATTCTGAGCCTTCCCTCCTCTCCAAGAATATCTCTTATACTGACCGAGCTTGGCCTCTAGCTCCCAGCTCCTTAAAAAAACTGTGAAAACTTATGACCACTCTGGAAACTATATTGGCTGCATTTGCTGCCTCATAAATGATACTTTTTGGCTGAAGAATCTGCTATTTGTATAGGCAATGATGTCACTTCCAGTAACCAGTGTATACGAATCATCTTTTCAAGGAGCTCCTCATCAAGTTTTCATTAATACTGCCAGAATCATCTGTACCTGAGAGACATCTTCCTAAACCTAATATTCCTATAAATTCTCATCTGTGGGTTGTCATGGTGACCTACACTTGGGGTGGACGTCATGTTGGTCCACCAGTCCCTCTGTTCATCGTTTATGGTCTAACCTGAATATTGTGGATCCACAATCTGATGGTGTTACAGTCAGACTCAACGCAAAGTTGTACGTTAGCTTTTAATTATGGCAGGAGCCCCCCTTATGGAATCGTGGGCTTGCTGGAACTTTACCGCATCTTTCTTCTGGTATCTATTTATATCCCTTTGAAACAGCACTGTGATTATTCTTTGCTTTCCTCCCATTGTGAAAATTTGCAGCTATCAACAGGTAAGTAGGCTCACCTGGATTGCTGCGATACCTCTGATCGCGTCATGATCTATATTTCCTGCCTGTATATTTTGGTCCTCACTAAGAACTATTTTCATGGCTTAGATTTCCTGGGCTTCTGAGTACTGACTTTTAAAGGTGATCAATATAAGCTTACCTGCAAACTCAACGTGGTTCTCTTCCTGTGTCAGTAATAATACTATTACTCAGTTAAATGATTATTATGATGCTTAGAGCAGGGGCTAAAGCCCAGGTCCCCAATGATCTCTTGCATGGGATTGGGGAGGAAGTTCTGATCTTGAACAAATTACCTCAGCACTTAGACATCAGGCAAAGATGGTTTTCAGGCACTCGAGAAGCGATGACACCAGCAGCTACAGCAGCCCCGCAGGACCCATTGCCCGAACCCTACAGCCCGACTGCCCAAACTACATATAGATAGTTTCAGAATGGTGTTTCCGAGCTCTTCAACCTAAACTGAGAAGGAAATGTTACACAATCTTCATGCCCTTGGCAGTTGTCAGACAGCTCAGCAAACATTAACCACCTCTTTGGATACATAGTAAGATCAGCTGTCATGCTGGTTGCCATTCTAATTTTATTCTATTCAGTCATCTTAAATCTTGCAGAAAGGTTCAATATCTTTCCCATAAAAATCTGGAGAGAAATTACTGATCTTCAGACCCAGCTTCGGGCTCAATTCTATGAGTGTCAAGTGGAAGCTCCTAAGACTACTTTATATCACCCGGTGATACCGCCTCTTGGCTGACTCCCAGAAGCTGGTCCTCTGGGCTCAACCTGCACATTTAGTCTCTTTCCTGTTGTCATAATTTTCTTTTGGCCCTTTCTCATAGTCCCAAGAGCGCTGCATTGTATTCAGAAGATGTTGTGTGCTGAAGTGATGGAGACCTTTCTCCCCCAAGCTTAATATCCCTCCTACTTTCATCCTATCCAGAAAAAAAACATTAGAGATTAACAGATTACCTACAGGGCCACATGTCCATGTAGGATCAAAATGTGTCACCTTAAGGCATGAATGTTTAAATTTTTACCCTCCACATATTCCAATTTATTGTTTAGACTGGTCCCAAGCTCATCTAACAGGTCCCCTGACTTTCCCATGTCCTTTCCCTGTCCCCAGTATGAGTTCCTGCCCAGATGCCCATGTTTTTTGCTTGAACCCTGCTTCATGGTTCTATCAATGAAGGGTACAGAGGCTTCAGTTTGGGGCTGTCATTGGAGACATTCTCATGCTGGGGGGTCTCGGTTCAGGCGGCCCCTCTGGGCCCTCTTGGAGCACGGATTGCACACTGACTCCGAGTAATCCCTTGTTTCATCCTTTTGCGTCATTCCATAGTCAAGAGCTGTGATACAATGGACAGAGAACTGCAGAATCCACATTCTTGGCTAATGTACACATAGACAACTTAGTATGGGCCATACTTTAAGTCATAAAAGAGTCCTCACAAAATTCACAAGGATTAAATGATTCTGTGAACTCTGACTACAGTGAAATTAAATAACAATATAATACAAAAGAAAAAAACCCGGCAATATCTGAGAAGTAATCAATAAACTGGATAGGACTCATGGATAAGAGACTAATATTTCATACAGATATGAAAACATTCAATAGGCTAATATATATAAAATAACAAAACATGTGGAATGATGCTAAATTTACTCAGTAAAATAATTCATAGATTTAAAAGTGCATGTCAAGGGGGAAAATAATGTTAATATCTGCTATGTATTTATTTTAAGAGGGAGAAGAGATGAATAAATTATACCTAAAAGAAATAAAAGCCACAAGAAAACAGAATTAGAACACAGCTGATAAAAATGACAAAGTATTAAAAATGAAGATAATTGAAACCAAAACACAGTAGAGAACGAAACAGGTGAAACCAAAAGTCGGATATTGAGAAATTAATCCTACATCTCAAAAACTCAATAGAAGAGCAAATGTAAAAGAGAATTTCATTCATCCAAATCAGAAGCATCATTTTCGCATCTATATAAAGAAAATCATATAGATCCCACGTTACTGTAGTACTAAACTATTTTGAGTATCATCTACTTTAAATACTTCCCCAAAGCTCTCAAACTCTGTGCTCCCAACTGCAGATAGGCATGAAGGAAGATATATATGGGAAAAACGATGCCTGAACAGGAGGGCAGCAGCCTGCACTGGAATTTGGAGAGACCATGGGACACTGGTCATGTTTTGCCTGCTTTGCCTGCAGGCCCATTAGATAAAACCTTAGTCCTTATTTACAGTACATCTTCAAATGCCACAGAAGTATTTAATAAGGAGTTGGACTTTTCATCTTAAAGCCTTTTTGGGTCAATACATTGTGGAAAACACACCAAATTTCTTGAAAGCATAATTTACAAAATGGACACACATATGAATAGTATATTTATTTGCTACTTTATCTAAAAGGAAAATAGAGACTTTATTGAAAATATTGCTAAAAAGAAATTTTTCTGCCCTCGTGGGCTTAAAAAGAAATCATTCTCTACATAGTTGAAGAAGAAATAAAATCATTTGATTAATATTCATAAACAACAAAAGTAGACTACTATACTACAAAGGAAAATAAGGTGAATTATAAGTTTTACTCCCTCAAGAACACAGAGAAAAAAATCCTGAAACAACAACAATATGGAATGGAACAACCATGGTGAATTCCTACCATATTGTCTAGTGAAACTCTGTATTATCTCTAATGTTTTATGTAAAAATTATTTTTTATTCTCTTTAATGGTTTGAACAATCTTCCATCCTTAACTCTGGTAATGTGAGCAGCATAGTTGAAGATAATAATATGTAATATAGCAGCCACTGTTAATTCCTATCATTTTGTCTTCAAACCCTGCATCACTTTTCATGTTGTTGCTTTGTTATGTTTCTGTTTCTGATGCTGGTTTGCTGCTATTGTTCTTTTTTTCTTGTTTACTACTCTCTTCAAAATAAAAAATAAAGTCCTGAAGCAAACCTAATAATATGAAATGTAATATATTAGGAAATCAATCCTAATAATATATGATGAAATTAAAATCTCAACATATAATTCTTAATATAGAATTTTTAAATCATTGCAATTCATCATGTATAAGTATAAAGAAAAATTTATATCTTTAATAAACATAAAAAGTCTTTCAACAACTCTATTGATTGAAGAAACTATTATCAAATCAAACTTTCTCACTTGATAAAAAAGTACTTACAATATTTTCCAAAAGGTCTTATTCAATTTGAAATGAGGTAAAGATGTTAGTTAACACTACTTCAATTAATGCTGCATTTAAAGTAGTAGTTTCCAAAACACAGTGGTTGCAAGAGGGTGAATAAATGAACACACTGATATGCTGGTATGTAGGTAGATAGATGATAGATACATTATATCAGACAAAAGCAAAAATTGTATCATTATACTCATATAGTACAATTTTAATTTACTAAAAGTCTTGGCACAGACTGAAAATATTTTACTTAAAAAAGTGAACTATCCCAAGGAGAAATTACACGTATATAAGCCATAAATGACTAGACAAAAGAATAAGTGAAATGTTTTCATGACAATGGAAGGGAAATACATTGGAGGTCACAGTGAGGAACCACAAGCGAATCTGAGATGCCTGTTATACAGAAGCATCCTCAAAGCTCAATGGGAAATTTGGATAAAATTTGGGGAAAAGTGAAGTCTGAAAATAACTGGGAACTAGAATACATCATAATAAAGTGTTCCTTTGGTTCACAGGATTAGAATCCATAAAAATGAAAGTCTTTCTTGAAATATCATATTTTTGTCTTAGTTATTTGTCAGTTTCCTCGGTTTGTTATATACTGTCTGGCCTTTTGAAAATTGTACCGTATTATTTCAATCATTTCTTCTTAACTAATTATATATATCAGACGTATATCCTTAGTATACAGAGGTAGATCTCACCTTTGACTATTTTTTTAAGGTAGACTGTAATTTAATGTTAGTGTGCCAGTTCCCATTATAGGTTTACTATGAGAATCATATGATAACTTTTCCTCAGTGAAGCCTATTGAAAGTACAAAAATCACTATACATAACGTAAAAGAATTAAAATGCTGGACTGCATTTAAATTAGAAGTTTTAAAGAAACAGGTGCAGAGACAGGAAGCATAAGAACACTGTGTGGTAAAAGATATTTGCCGAGTGTGTAACTGGATAACAACTTATTCAACTCAGACTACTCTGAATCACAACCACTTTTACACCTAAGGTCATGCTGAACACACTTTGAAAGTTTTGATAGAGCTCTTCAACTCTTCCTGAAAGTAGTTCAAAAGTAAGAATGTAGATTAAACAATATAATGAGTGATTAACTCAATAACTTTTAATGATTGTAAAAAAAAGTGTATGTGTCCAAGACTGAAGGACAATTTCATCCATGATCATAAAAGTCTCTTTTATGTGTTGTAAATCTCATGGGAACTGTAAAGTACCAATCTTTTTCAGGCTAAAATGTTTCTAGCTTGTTTGATTGTGCTTTTAAAAGGGAGGTTAGTATCTCTTGATGCCTTTATGATTTATAAAAAATAAAGATTATAAGTTAGTGTTTGGTAACTTACAGAGTTTTACTTGTTCTCTTTATGTAAGGAAACAGTTAAAAATTGTCTGCCTGAAATTCTTTGTGTTCCTTATAAAATTATATTATATAACATATTTCGGGTCAAAAATTCTAGCTTAAGTCTATTATGTTAGTGTCATCAGATATTATTTAGTCTCATTAACAAATTTACAAAATTGCCTAGATTTTGAAAAACCTTGAATATTTTTGTACATAAATAAGGAATTAAAAAGGGAAAAGTAGATGTGTTTTAGGTCTCTTTGTACCCCAAATTGCATACGACTTGCAAAATTAAAGCGATAAATGTATAGGACTATGTTACAGAATTCATGATGAGAAATTTCCATCAATATTTTTGTTAAACACAAAAAAAATCATTCTGTGTAAGAGAAGAGAAATTCTGTAGCAATTTTTGAGTGTATATCCTCGACTGAAAGAAAGCTGTTTTTTGGCTATTTCCCACAAAATCTTTTTAACTATTGTTTATTATAGCTGCTATTTATGATAATGCTGTTGTATGCATTATTACAACCCTGTATTTTCAGTAAAAAGTCCAATAAATGTATTTTTTAAATGCATTCTTCTCTAACTGCTTGAGATAAAATGTTGCTGTCATTTTGCTGAACGGCACAGCACATAAACATGGCAATAATAAATGTTTTAAAGTTTCTAAAGCTCTGAATGGCTGGAAATTAATCTGCATCATCCCAGCCTCTTTCATAACCACATAGTTAATGAATCAGATTCATCTGCTCTATTTGAGGGCAAAAAGTGTCTCATTTCTTAAGAACATATGTTGGCACAAAGCATAATATGCATTTGCCCTATACTTTCAACTCTGAAAATAGGGAATGGAAGTTTTCAGCTTAGTACAGAATATAATTCTTTATCCACTTTAGTTTCTTCCCAGATCACAGATTCATCATTTAACTTAGAACTAGATGTGCTAAATGGAAAAAAGAGAATCATTCTAAAATTAATGGTACAGGGTGGCATTTGTTCCAGCAAATTTAAAGCAATTCGCTTAATCAGCATGTCCTGATTTTGTTGCAGTGGAGATTCAATGAGGCACCGTAGGAGCCCTAAGAAACTAATACTAGGTATTACATTACAGAGATTCATTCATGTTTATTCCCCTATATTTGCATTTCTTCTATACTGTCATTATGAATTAAACGTGTAAGATGATAAACACATACAGATACATACACATTCTGGGGATTTTAATATACTCTCTCAATACCTGGCAACCCACAGAATTGGAGAATATATTTGCATACTAGGCGTTTGGCAAAAGGTTGATACCCAGAATACATAAGGAATTTCAAAGGCACAATATCAAGAAGACAACCCAATTTAAAGCATGGCACTGGAAGCTGAGTGTGGTGGCACTTGGCTCTAACCCCAGCACCTGCGAGGCTGAAGTAGGAGGATCCCGGAGAATTTGAGGTCATCATGGACTAACTCATGAATTCAACAGCAGCCTGGAATAGACAGCAAGACCTTGTCTCAAAACAAAGCGAAACACAAAACAAAACAAAAATAAAATGCTGACCACAAATCTAAATAGAGCCTTCTCAAAAGAGGATACTCAGATGCCCATCAAGGACAGGACGAAATCCCTAATGACCTTAATTATCAGGAACAAGGTCAAACCCTCAATCATTTTTCACCTTACCTGATAAGAACAGTCATTAACAAAAAGTGCAAACTACTGGTGAAGAAATAGGAATCTTTGCATACTGATATTGCAATGCAAATTGACATAGGCATTATGAAAAGCAGTATGAATTTTTTCTCAAAATATACAAGACAAACTACCATATGATCCAGTCAACCTACCCCTGAGTGTAAATCCAAAACATAAAAAAAAAAATTAGTTTCTCAAAGAGATACACGCACTCCATGTCTATTACAGCACAATCAAAATAGCTAAGAAATGAAATGAACCTTAGTGTCCACCAGTATGAATAGGTAAAGGAAATATGGTACATATATATATGGAATGTTATTCAGCCATAAAATGATGAAATCCTTGCAACATGGATGGATCTGGATGGAGATAATTATGTTAGATGAATTAAGTCTGTGATGGGAAAATGATACATGATTTCACTCATATGTTTCTCATGTTGAGTGTAGAATGGTGTTTACCCGAGGCCGGGGAGTGTGTTGGGGGAGAAAAAAGGGAAAGGTTAATTAACAGGTTCTAAGTTATAGTTAAATGAGAGAAAGATATGCTCCTGTGCTATTGTATTTTAAGGTGAATACAGTTTTTAAAAAGCATACTGCATTTTTCAGTACTCTAGATGAAAGGATTTGGATCTTCTCATCATAAAGCAATAATAAATGTATAAGTAAATATATATGTTTAATGTGATTTAACTAGACTATATATATTTATCAAAACATTGCATGGTACCCCATGCTCAGTACTTATGTTTATATTCATGAACCTTTTTTTGAAGGAGTTATTGTATTTACCATGATATTCTCATTGCAAGCCTACCATGTGTCAGAATTCATTTTATTTGAAGGCTAAATTGTATGTACACAAACATACATACACCAAACCATATTTCATGT
This sequence comes from Dinomys branickii, assembly GCA_004027595.1. Taxonomy (NCBI): domain Eukaryota; kingdom Metazoa; phylum Chordata; class Mammalia; order Rodentia; family Dinomyidae; genus Dinomys; species Dinomys branickii. Next base: position 65,583 of record PVLD010009275.1, on the reverse strand, counting down.
ATCCATTTATCTATCAATAGACAGATTGGTTGTTTGTAATTATTGGAAATTTTGACTGGTAGTTTTTTTCAGCACAGAGATAAGTAAAGCAGAATAAAATACCTTTAAAGTGGGCACAGAGAGGACTACAGTAGGGAAAAGAGAGGCTTGTAACTTCCGAGGGCCTGTCGTGGGGTCAGGGTCTAAATAGGCCCAGGCAGGAGGTGGGATTAGGAGGCCTTCTGCCTGACATGGCATACCAGGATAGGGCAGAAGTGTGGGAAAAAGAAACAGAATATTACAAAAATGGAAGTAAGAAGTTGTAATTTGACTCAAAGGAAGAAGGGTGGCACTTAGCATGTGACCTCCAGTGGCCAGAGCCATATTGTCTTTGACCTCTAGTGGCCAGTGCCATATTGTCTTGGTGCCATACTGGCTCAGCAAAGCACATGACCACCAGCGCCATATTGACTGGACACCATAGTGACTAGGCAGGAATTACAGTGTGGCGAGAAACCATTCATTGACTACTGCTGCTATTAACATAAGCAAATATCTCTATGATTCTACACTACTATTTTAGATATACACTTAGGAAGAACTGGTGAAGTATATGCTAATTTTATTTTTAATTGTAGATTTAACTCTGTACTGTCTTTCACAATGTGTTTACCATTTTGAATGTCTACAAACAGCACAAAAGGTTGATTACTTTTCCATGTCCTCACTGACACTATTACTTTGGTTTGCTAAGATTTGTGGTGTATATAAGGATGCACCTCATTTCGGTTTTAATTTACATATGACTAGTGGCATTTAGCCATTTTTTTCATATGCTTATTGGCCATTTGTACATTTTCTTCAGAGAAAAGTATATTCAAATGCTTTATCTATTTTAATTAGGTGATTGTCATTTGATTTTGATGATTTGTAAGTTATTTATATCTAGATATCCTTTATTAAATATAACTAACAAATATTTTCTCTTCTGTGAAATTTTTTTGCTGTTTTGTCCTTTAATGTACAGATATTTTAAATTTTGTTGTACTTTTCTTAATCTGTTCTTACTTTTACCACTTTTTGTATTGGGCGTCAGAAAATCTACTAAATCCAATGTCATAAAGCTTTGCTCTTTGTTTTTTACCAAAAGTGTGACAGCGTTAACTCTTACAATAAGGTCTTTTATCACTCTTTCACTTAATTTCTGCATTTAGAAAAAGGTAAGGGCTTTACTTCATTCTTTTATTATATGTACCTGTTGAATTTTCTGAACATTATTTTTCAATGATACTATCCTTTCTGTGTATAATAATGTCGTAATCGTTATTGAAAATTATTTGATTACAGAAGGGAGGGTTCATTTAACACTGTATTTAATCCACAGATTTCTATTTATTTGTTTACACCAGCCACATACGGCTTTGATTACGATAATTTTATAAGAAGTAGAAATGTGAAGATTGAAATGCATTCTTTCTTCTGCAAGACTGCTTTGGCTACGTGGATTTCCTTGTGACTCAGTACGCGTTTGGTTGTCATGTTTTGAAAATAAAGTCCACATGAAAAATCTGGGCTGTGAAGATGAGTTAAAGAATGGTATGAATTTGTATCTGACTGAAATTCAACTTACACACTTCATTCCCCTTTGTTATATTCAAAGTCTCCAATATATGTACATGATTATCTATCTATATGTATCCATAACTATAGCTCTCTCTATATATCTTATATGTCTACACCTACATCTACATCAATCTATACGTAGGTCTCCATCTATATCTAAAAATGATTGCATGGCATTTATGGAAGACGTCATATGCCAACATACAACTTATTTTTCCTAAGTACTAAGTTAATTAATTCTAAAATTTGTTTGCTAAATATTGCTTTCATTTATATTTTGGAGCTGAAAATATGAGGTACAAAGTATCTAGGTAAATGCGCCCATAATTAATGAATGAACATAGTAGATATTTAAAGACAGGAAGACAAATGTCAGACTTTTTCTTTAAACCACTGTACTATAAAGGTTTGTAATTTCTATATTAATTTAATGTATAAACTTAAAAGCTTATGTACAGTTCTTGCTACTTAAATATCTGGCTTACGAGTATAAAAACAAAAATTTATGCTGGGGATATAGCTCAGTGGAATAAGCACCCGCCTGGCAAGCGCATGATCCTGAGTTCGATCCCCAGTACAGAAAAAAAAAAACTTGCAACTACTAGAGGCTTATAATGGTATGTTACTTGATTTTTCTTTAAAAAGAGGAGGCATTTATAACTATCATAACACATAATTAACCCAAAGAGAACTTATTTTATCTGATGAGCAAATGGTGCATTCTTTATCTCCCCAGTCTATCACCAGCAGCAATCACAGAGGAAGCACAGATAAATCTTAGATTTATCTATTGTATTAAATCTTCATGGCTGTGGAATGTTACAAATAAGTGAGTTTTCAGGACTCTTCACATGAGTAAAGATAAATGTCATTTCAGCAGCAACAAAAAGCAATGTGCATTGTGCTTGAGAAAGATCACTTGATTCAAAATACGTTCAAAAAGTTGTAGTCCTATATACATGTGTAGATTCACAGAATAAGCACTCTTACTGAGTGTGTTTCTGTGAAAGTCTGAAAAATGTGGCAATTTGAATTTTCCCTTCGAAGTCAATGTGTTAAGAAACTCCTCTGCTCTAGTCAAGGGCTTTCATGTTTCAAGAAAGCATGTAGCTAGAGAATGAGATCTACATTAAGGATTAAAGATAAGAGTCACTATAGCCTTTCCATGTGTCTTAGGTTACATTTAAGAAATCAAGTTGAGGAGAAGCTCCAGGGTCTCATTTCTATATATATGCATCAATATACCAGTACAGAATAACTAAAATAACTGTACAGGAATTCTGGAAACAAATCAGAGATCCTCAGTAACCAAGTAAACGTCCAATCAAGAAAAGTTCCCATTCAGATTGTTGATTAATTTTGCATTATTTTACTCTTTACCTACTTTCTTCCTAGTAAATGTAGCATGGATGAAATAAGAAGCAGTTTCAAGATTCTTCCAACCAAAATGAATAGACTGGAAATTATTTACAAAGATTCAGCCTGTCTGAGTTCTGCAAAAGAGATCAATATCTGTTACACATGAGTTGGAGATCTGAGTTGAAGGATTGCACAATGTGAGTCTCACAGTGAACTCCATGCAAGCTGGATTGGCAAGCAGTAGTTGCAACCACAGTGAATACAAACACCAGTGCACTAAAAGCAAACGGTTGGTGTCTAGAGGCTAAAGCTTAGGGACAGATGAATAAAATAGAGTATCTATGGTCCTGAGAAGAGACTAAGTGAGACTTCACGGAGAAATCACAGCTTTTAAATGCAGCTTGATACAAGTACATTCTCAATAGCACAGCAACTGTGGATTTTGGATAAACCTGATTTTGCATTAACTTTTAGTACAAAACCAGCAATAATACACTGACAGCATATTCATGGCAAACCTGGAACTGAGCAACGTACAGTGCAGAACTAGACGTGACAAAAGGATGGAGAAAATGGTCTGCTTTGTGATCCTGCAGAGACAGTTACAAAACAACCCAGATTCAGAAGGTGATAGTAAATATTCAGCCTTTCAGTCACCAGATGATACTGCATGCCAATGACTACTGAAAGATTTCAAGAAATTATGGGTTCGTCCAAAAAATAATGTGCCAGAAAATATCTAGAGACTTTTCAGTATGAGAAAGCTAATTGCAAATGTAAAATAGCTATCTTTATGAAAAATCTCATTGATCTCGAAACACACAACTAACTCAATATTGTATCAGAGAAAATGAGGAGACAAAAGCAAATTTAAAGAACTAGAGATCCTTAACCTGAGCAAAAAAGACAGCAAAACTTTAAATTTTGTAAAGGATACCAATAGCGGATAACTCAAACAGAAGAGAACCAGTGAGCTGGAAGATAAGTTATTTGAAAACATGAAATGAAAGAAGAAACATGAAATGAAAAAAAATAAAGAGATGTGAAGAGAGCTCACCGGTAGTGTGAAATATTACTAAAATACCAAGCACTCATGTTATTAGGCTTTGAAAGAGACTCGAGAATGAGAACAGGGTAAAAAAAAAAAAAAGAAAAAAAAACTTATTCAAAGAAATAATAATAGAAAGCTATACTAAAACCCTGAAAAAGCTATAACTACCAAGATACAGAGGTCAGTACTCTTCAGTCAGATCTAAATCAATCCTGCCCTAAGATATCTTTGGAATAGTGTCTCAGAGGTGAATGATAAGGAGAAAATACTCAAGATTGAGAGAGAAAATTATTTATATATAACATGCTCCAATTTGGCTAACAGAAGACAGCTTATTAGAAAGTGCACAGGCCTGGAAAGAGTGATATGAGATTTTAACAGTATGAAGGGGAAAAACTGCTAATGCTTTTGAAATAAAAGAGAGATAAATACATTCCCCCGAAACAGGACATGAAAAAATCTATCTCCACCAGAGCTGTAACAAAAGAAATGCAATGCAGGGTTCTCTATATTGAAAAATGTTAGGTTAGTGAATAAGAATAAAATATAAGAAAGTATAAAACTCACTGGTTAAAGTAATTGTAAGAACAATTTCAGTGCAGTTTGATGTTGTAAGTACACATAAACCATCCATGTATCAATACAAGACCTACAAAACAAAATAATTATAATAATAATTAAATTAATTCAATAAACTAAGCAGTATAGAAATATGTGAATGTAATAAATCAAAACAAAGCTGTGGAGAGAACTAGAACACAAGTACCATTTTTTCTTTCTGTCCCCATTTTAATGATCATTTTAAGTTGCTTCTATTTCAAAGTAACTTCTGTAGTCAAAGAACATCTTTTCTGAGCTTCATGACAACAAAAAGGTAAAAATAATAACAGACAAAGTAAAAATAAAAGGGATGAATCAAAACACAGTACCAGAGAAATTCATTAACCCCAAATAAAAAGACATAATAGAGTGAGAAAAAATATTAAAGGAATTGCATTACAACTTGCCAAAAAGTTACAAAATGTTTGCAGTAAGACCTTGGCCATTGATGATTACTTTGAAAGTAAATTAAGTCATACAACTAAAGAAAATAGAGGAACTATGTGAATTTTAAACAGATCCCACTATGTCTTACTAAGAAGAAACTCACTTCACATATAAGCACATCTGACATCAGAACAGGACATCCAACGACACAATTATATATTGTTTCTGAAAGCAAATAAAACCTCCCAAAAGATCATGTAATAGGCTAGAAAAATGTCTCAACAAACCTTTATGAACTACAGTCATATCAAAGATCTTTTCAAACCACAGTGAAAGAGAACTAGAAATACATATCAAGAAATAGTTAGAAAACTATATGAAAATGAAGCAACTGGCTTTTAAACTCCCAGTGGATCACAAAAGAAATAAAAAATAAACTCTAAAAATGTGTTGACAAAAATGAGAATGGACCCATAACATATAAAACATAGGACAGATGGTCAAAGCAGAGCAAGAGTGTTTATAGCTATCATATAGGAAAGATGACCTCAAATAGAAAACCTTTTGCTATAGACTCAAGATGAAGCAATGAAAGAATGAACCAAACAAAAATTACCTGAGCAAATGAGATAATACAGATCAAAGTAGACATAGTCAAAATAAAAACTGAACATAAAACAGTTATCCATGAAGAGATAGGTTTTTGTGAAATAAACAACCAAGAAAATAAATCAGATGATTATTTCAATAGGTATAGAAAAAGCATTTGACAAAGTCCAACACCAGTTCCTGATATAAAACCCACAGAAATTTGGAACAGATGGCCTTTATCTCAATTTGATAAAAGCCATCTATGACAAACCAACAAGCAACATCATACTGGTCAAAAACTGAAGGCTTAGACACTAAAATCAGGAACAAGAGAATAAGACCCAGTGTCACCATGCTTATCTCACATAGTTCGGGAAATTTAGTCAGAGCAATTAGACAAGAGAAAGAAATAAAATGAATAAGATTTATTGGATACTTTTCTCTCATTGCTGGGAAAAAGATACGTGATGCCTAAGTTAAAGAGGGAAAATTTCATTTAGCTCAAGGTTTGTGGAGGGTTCAGTTCATAATCCTCAGGCTCCAAACTTCTCTAAATTGTTATACAGATTTAATGCAATCCTGATTAAATACCATTAACACACCTCAAAGAATGAGAGAAAATCTTCCTAAAATTTATCTGGAACCAAAAGAAACCTAGAATAGAAAAAACAATCCTAGGCAACAAAGCCAAGGCAGTGGAGATCACAATCCTTGACTTGAAATTATACTACAGAGCTATTGTAATTAAAAACAGCAAGATACTGAAAAAAAAAGAAAAAGACCCAGGGATCAGTGGGACAGATTAAAAGATACAGACACAACGACAAATATATTCAGCCACCTTTTCTTCATCAAAGGTGCTGACCACATTTACTGGAAGAAATACCAGCTCATTTTTAATTTATTTTAAAGGGAATAGTAAAAAAGAACAATAGCAAAATACAAACAAAACAAAGCAAGAACATTCACAATGATATGGGGTCTCAAACCAAATGACGGGAATTAGCAGTGATAGTGTAAGATGATTAAAGAGTAAATAAAACCCAAAGTGTACAAGAGATAATATGAAAGGAAAGAACTTTCTCAAAGGAAGGAACAACGGGGATGAGGTGAAAAAAGAAAAAGAAAGAATGAAGGCAAAACATATATATATATACAGACACACACACACACACACACACAAGGATATCTGGAATAACTGTACTGCTGATGTCTGGTGATTTATTAAGGGAACAGTTAATGCTTAATTTCTTATATATTTTAACCAATTTTTCATGCTTATATCTGATAAACTGAAGAACTGATGTGAAAACAAAAATATGCAATAAAATAGCCATTGGTGAATTCCTACCATCCTGTCTAGTGAAGAAAATCTCTTTAATAAATAGTGCGGGAAAAACTTGTTTTCTACATGCCAAAGACTAAAACTATACCCATGTCTGCCACTATGCACTAAACTAAAATAAAAATGAATTAAAGATCTAAATATTAAAACAGGAACACTAAGTCAGAAGAAAAAGAGAATAGATAGAACCCTTGAGGACATGAGTAGCCAAAGACTTCATGAATAAAAACCAGTGGCATGGAAATACTACAAAAATCAAGAACTGGGATCTCATCTTATTAAAAAGATTTTGCACAGCACAGGAAATCAACAGAGGAAATCCCCAAAGTGAGAGATATATCTTAGACAGCTGTTCTTCAGTTGAAGGACTAATATCTAGAAAATATAAAGAATTGAAAAAAACCAGAGACTCCCAAATTTGAAGACTCAATAAATAAATAGGCATCTGAAATGAACAGAAACTTCTCCAAAGAAGTACAAATGGCAAACAAATATATGCAAAAGTCAACATCACTGGTCATTCAAGAGATATAAATTAAAACAACACTGAGATTACATCTCGCTCCAGCAAGAATGGGTATCATCAAGAAATCAAAGAGTAAGAAAGGCTGGTGAGGCTGTAGGGAGAGAGAAACCCTCCTCCACTCTTGGTGGGAGTGTAGCCTGGTGCAGCCTCTGTGGAGACCAATATGGAAATGCCTCCAAGAACTAAAGCTAGAGGTTCCATTCAACACAAGTATTCCTCTTCTTGTTAACTTTGCAAAAGAATTATAAGCAGGGGCTGGGGATATAGCTCAGTAGAATAAGCGCTTGCCTAGCAAGCGCAGAGTCCTGAGTTCGATCCCAAGTACCGCAAAAAAAAAAAAAAAAAAAAAAGAATTATAAGCAATACACCACAATACTATATGTGCACTTATGTTTATAGTAGTAGGGTCTGTAGCAGCTAAATATTAGAAACTGGCCAAATGCCCGTCAACCAATCAGTGGATAAAGACGATGTGGTGTTTTGGACAATGGAGGAATACATAGCCCTAAAATAAATAAATAAATAAATAAATAAAATATAAAAAACTAACAAACACTTCAGACATTTATAGCTAAACGGAAGTACCCTGAGACCATAGTCTTAAGTGAAATAAATGAGATAGACATGTGTATATATCACATGGTTCTTCTTGTGTAAGAAGCTGAAAGCACCAGTAAGAACCAAAATATATAGAAAACAGTGTGAAATAGAAAGAAATTCTTCAAAAGAAAAGGAAAGTAGCAGGAGAGGAAGGATTGGAAAAGACATTAATGAGAAAAAATGATAAAGTGGAAACAAAGGTCTTAACAACCAAGGAAGTAAAGACAGGGTGAAGGGAGGGGAAGAAAATAAGAGAAAGAAAAAGAACTAAGATGTGTCACATATAGGTTTAAGTTTTGTATGATGAATGTGGTCATTGTGCATACCTAAATTGTGCCAATACATTTAATGAAAAATACAGTAAGAAACTTTTGCCTCTATATAGTCCAAAAAATTTTTTTAAATCTAGAAAAAATAATTTATTTGATGAGAAAAAATGTTTTAAAGCAAAATAAAACCTGAAAGTATAAGACACAATTAGTAATAAACATTTTCATAGTCAAACTAAACTCCAAACCAAAAGTCTTCATTGTTAATTTCTATAAAATATTTCAAGAAGAACTTGTAACAATCATCCCAAACAATCCCAGTAAGAAAAAAAAAAAAGAAATAAATTCTTCCAAAGTCATTGTACTGGGTCACAACGAACCTCATAGCTAAACCAGATAAGGGCACAACAATTAAAGAAAAATATAGACAAATAACCTTGATAAAAATAGATGTGAGAAATCTCCAGAAAATACTAGCAAAACAGAATAGAAGTGAACAAACAGATTACTCAACATGATCAAGTGGCACTCAACCCACAGAGGCAAGGATTCGCCAAAATAAATCAATTTTATCAGTCACTTTCTCTTACCTGGGATGAAATATCTGCTATTCACAATTTAAAGGGGTATATGGGACACTTTCCTATTCCTGAGACCCAGGATCAATACCCCCATAATTAAGCAAAATTATTTGGCTGACAAAGTATTCACTCCCCAGTGGGCTGACTTAGGTGGGAGGCAGTGTTGGGACAATTTGCTCGAGGAAGTTCTTTGTGTCATGGCAGTCAGGAAGCAAAAGGGGAGAGAGTTTACAAAAGAGGGAAGTACTCGCTTCTAGATCACAGCCCAAGGGATATGGCTCTCCCAGCCACCCACTCAATCTACCAGCACATTCAGCAATTTTCTCTGTTGTGGATTAATTGACTAATGAGTAAAGTACTTCAGTAAAGCACTAGCCTCCAAAATCCCCAACTCTAAGCACATGAATATTTGGGGGATACTTTGGATTTATCCATAACATTTCGCACGTGACCCCCAGATGTTTCACGTTTATCCAACTAAGCAAAATGAATTTAGTCCATTTTCAAGAGTCACCAAATTTATAATGGTTTAAGTCTCACTGAAAAATCCTATTCCTAAATTCCCACTGACACTCCAGGCATTCTGTTCTGTAGGGTGATGGTATTGGGAGATGAAACTGTGGGGAAATTTTTAACAGAAAACGTGGTCGTGATTGGTAACCTCAAGTGGGATCAGTGCCCTTTAAATAAATGCAGTAGAGAGTTTGGTCTCCCTCTTTCTGTGCACATATGCCAGTTAAAGATCGTGTGAGCATAAATCCAGAAGAAGCTATTAGCAAGCAGGAAAGGAGACCCTTGTCTGAATTTAGCTCAGCTGGCAACCTTAGGCTTCAGCCTAAGGTCAAACACCATAAGAATCAAATTTCTATTCTTCAAGAAAACCAGATTGTAATATTTTTATGACAACTTAAGATGGGTTTTACATATAATAATTACAAGTGCTTACAATGTCAATTAAACAAGTGTATTTCCTGAAATGTACTACTTTAAGATAAACTTTTATTGACCATATTAATCCTAGGTATCAGATAAACATAGTATTTTTAAACCAAAATAAGTCTTAAATAAGAAACACTTATATTTAGAAGTCCCTAAATACTATTTTGTTCTGGAAATGACAATAAACTGAAATTTCAAGTTCCATTTCACACTTTTTAACTGAAATATTTTTGGGATATCTTTCAGTAGATATTCAAATGTGTGTGATATATTCACATATATGTGTGTATGAAAAGAAAGCTACAGGTATACCAAAAAAAAATGCTGAAGATGTAATCAAATAGCGTGTCTTATTATTTCTGCTTGATTGCTTCAGGATGAAATGAATCAGAATAAACATACAGCATCCAATAAATGAATTCCAAAAGTTATTTTATATACATGTGTTTTAAAAACATTTAGACTAAATGCACAAGTGTTAAGGCGGTGTTAAGGGTTGGTGTCTTCGTGTTTCTTAACCCTCTTTTGTGTCTTTAAGGGATGATATTGAACTAGAATCAGCTGAAACTACATTGGGGAGTTTGTAAAAGGACACAGTAACAGCATTTAGACAAAAAAGTGTCTGCCCTTTGTGGGACCAAAGAAGTCACTGCCAGATCTTTGACAGTTACAATGCTGCAGAAAATCAGTAAGAATTTTGCTACTGATAGTATGTATTAGAAACTTTTAGTGTTTCTTCTTCAAATCAATTTATCTGCTTTGTATAAAATCCCATTTACCAATATAGGATAAAATGTCTATAAAGAAAATATTAAAAATAAGACTGAAATAATTTTTTGAAATCTCTTAGTATGTCATTTTGCATTGAATACTAATTAAAAATTTCAATAAAAAGAGCACCTGCAAAAACTTTAAACATGTCTTTCAGAAGAGCAATTTTATGATTCATAAGATGTAGGCATTTGTGTTTTTCTAAATCAATATGGAATTTTCAAATACATTTTTGCAAAAGTGAGAAAACCCCAACAAATTGCTTCTCATGTGCATTTAAATGAAAATGGGTTTTTAAAAAAATTCATATTTTGTCAGCTGACCCTGCTTGAATATCACCATTTCATACTGTGTAAATACAACCATTTACATGATATTTTTCTCAACAGTTTCTCTATTAATCCAATTTAGAATCCTAGTAATGAGCCACTTCGCTATGTTGTATTTCTTTTTTTGAGAACATAGATTATATTTGTCAATAGCAGAAATTCAGACATGTTTCAGAACGTTTGATACCAGCATATTAGTGACCTAGACTAACATTTTTCCACCAGAATCTTAAGGAAAACCTCCTTATTAAAGTACTTAAGCATATATAAGTGTTTTCATTTACTTTTCTCTATTGTAAGAATGCAACAAATTTATGATTATGTTCTGCAAAGGAGCCACATTTTATTGAGGGAAACTATGTAAATGTCCAAATTCAATTTCCTGACTGGCATATTCAGTCACAAGCACAAACCATGGTTAACAATTTGTTTTTTGTTAATTTGGTTCCTTCTTAATGCATTTTATAAATATAATGATACACATACATCTCAAATAAACAGATTGTTTATATACGGTTGTATCATTCTGCATTTACTTTAATATAATATGATTAGAATTTTTTCACTTAACAACAGGCAGTGAAGATATTTTCATATGAACACCAACAGAATAAGCTTTTACCATAATTTATTCAACAACAGCAAAAGAGCAGGTAGAAGCTATTAACTTATATTATGCCAAGTATTACCAGGAATATTTTCATGAATGAACTTTCTGGATCTCCATAATCTTATGCCTTTGATAACTCTGCTTAAGTTAGTTTACAAAGAAGGAAACAGAGAAACAAAATGTTGAGTAGGTTTTAATGTTAATCTCAAAGTCGCAAGTGAATCTAGCCAGTTTGTCTTCAGAATTTGAGGTCTTATCAATATTCACCATTGGTTTTCATAATACAACACTTTCACATGAATGATTGTGTAACAATTACTTATCATCTGATTGATAAACTTACTGCACTTCAAGATTTCATTATAATCAACAATGCATATTAATTATTTAAGCAAATATATGTATGTATGATTCTCTCATAGATTTTTCAAAGTATAATTTCATAGACAAAAGTTATATGGAAAAGATATACACTTTTAAAAATAATTACTAATTTTTTTACTTTGGTACTTTGAATACAAAGTATTTTAATGTAGTTGGTACAAACATTATGTGTTTGGAAAATAGGAAGTATTTTGTAAATGGATGATCAAGAATTTTCCTAGAGGACTGGGAAGAAAATTGTAACCTTAAAATATAAAATTATGTGGTAGCATATTAACACTGAATTCTGGGGTATTTTCTTGGAAGGAGATGTTCCTAATGCTTTTAAAAACAATGAATTAGTTAATCAAGGAGTCAAGCTCAAGATTATAGAGCTCCCTTCTACAGTGATCAAGAGAACTGACCCTGTACTCTTTCACAATCATACCTTGCCATGTGGAATTGTGCGGTAAAATCATGTAGCACTGGGTAGAGATGACAGAGAAAATGCACAGGCTTTCCAGCCCTTGGAGTTGCAAGACCACTGAAGATTAGAAAGGGTTGTAGAGTGTGACTGAGAACAGAGAACTGGATGATTGACAAGGTAGAGAAAAATCAAGGAAAATTTGACAGCACATAGTGAGATGAAAGGCGGTGTTAAGGGTTGGTGTCTTCATGTTTCTTAACCCTCGTTTGTGTCTTTAAGGGATGGTATTGAACCAGAATCAGCTACTACATTTGGGAGTTTGTAAAAGGACAAAGTAACAGCATTTAGATGAAAAAATGTCTGCCCTTGGTGGGACCAAAGAAGTCACTGCCAGATCTTTGACATAGTTACAACGCTGCAGGGGTGTTGGGGCACCCAGGCTCACCCCAGAAGATTATAAATTACATCTTTGCTAATTTTTGTCTTCAATGCACTTGTGCAAGCAGAAATGAGGGAGGGCAAAAGTTATTGCCTCAGTGACAGGTAGCTTGGAATATTCAAGTGCGCTGCCTTAGATTGAAATTTTATCCTCAGATATTATTTATTCATTTTTATATCTTTTATCAAAAATAGAATTTAAAGGAAACAGGAGATATTTTTAATATAATCTTTACATTAACTGTTTCTTTAAAAAAATAGATTGAAAACAGTTTTAGCCAAATGGTTATTTAATTTTTCTTGCCTGCCAGTAAGGTGAAGGTATAACATAAAAGTCAAAATATAGGAAAAATAATCGTATATTTAGTGTCTACACATCCAAATTATATCCTGACTGAATTCAGCCAAGGCACTCTTCTTCATTAATGAATTTATTTAACAAATTTGTTTTGGTTATTATTTGTTTTTGTTTTTATTCAGAAATAGGTACCCGGTTTAGCAAATGCTTCTTTCTACAATCCTTAAGGCTAGAGCATATCTCAGTGGTAAAGTACATATTTATCACTCATGGGGTGTTGGGATCCATCTCAAGTAGGAAAAAATAAAGATGCCTAAAGTATTTTCCATTTATTTATTTTCAGTTATAATTGGTAAGCAAATCTTCACTATGATTCACTCTATCAAGAATATATAAAATTTGTGGAAAAAAAGATGCTTGAAAGAGAGACGTACAAGAGCTAGTTAAATGACTGATGGGCAAGAAAATCCAAGAAAAAAACAAGTTTTCCTTGAGGGTTCATATGGCCATGGTTTTGGTTCATTCAGAGAATAGTTTCAGATGGAGTAGAAGAGTTTGACTATTACAATACGAATCATTTATTCCAACTTTTCCCAGTCCTATCCCAAGAACTATTAAATTGATATTTGCTCACTAGACCACAGCAATTAGAGCAAAAAAAAAAAAAATCCATTTGATTTAAGATGCAAAATTGATATTGGTATGTGATATGTATACACTCGTATGTGTACATATGCATCAGCATACATGCGTGTATATGGTATGTATTGTTTACTAGATATCAGGTTAAAAAACCCTTAGTTACTGCGGGCTGATCAGCCCTGCAATATCCCAAGCGAGTGGACTGTGAAGGCTTAAATGAGTGAGACAACTGAAATGATTTCAGGGCTGCAGGAAAGGTTCACTCTCTTACAGCTTTGATATTTTCTGAGTTTACACAAAGTTGTCTCTGGGCAACCCATATATATTTGGTTTACAAACAAGGGAGGGGAATACTGAAGAAAATGCAGAAATCTGAGCAGGAACTTCAGAAACCCTTTAAGGACTTCTCCAAGTAATATAGTATTTAGGAGAACTATGTAATCTCCAGGAAGGCCTTCACTGCAGGAGATGTCTAAAGCTAGTCTCCTTTAAATTAATTGAGGTTGGAGCCAGACCTCAGCTGTGGCTTTATCTTGTCCTTAGAGGCATCACATTTTTACAGGCCAGTATAGGCCTCATTGGTGACCAGTGACTCATGGAGGTTCACTTACTATGAGTCTGCTGTCCATCTCTAAACATGGTGCCTAAGCTTCAGAAAACTCACAAGTAAACATGAAAAGTCAATTGGATAATACTGAAACCTGCTCAGAGCTGTATCATACAGGTCTCCATCAAAGAGACATCTCTCCAAGTTATTCAGACAACCGTTGTGGTATTAATATACTCCATTGTTTTTCATTTTAATGGACACTATAAAACCCTTACCATGAAAACTGAGCAAGGAGCTGGGGATATAGCTCAGTGGAATAAGCACCTGCCTAGCAGGCACAGAGTCCTGAGTTCAATCCCCAGTGCTGGCAAAAAAGAAAAAAAGAACAAAAGAAAACTGAGCAAGGAAAACCCTAAGAGAAATAAGTCTATTTGACCAAGTTCACTTGGGTTCTGGGTTTAAGGAACACTCACATTTTTCTTCCTCTATATATTCAACTTTAGCTTTTAAAAATATTTTTTAAATGGTAATTTATGTTTATTGAGCCTAGCAGGTTGTGTGCATATTTCATCCGCAATACCTAAGTATTTTACGTAACCCTTCATGGCAAGTAATGATTCAAGCTCATCTTAGAGTAAGGAGACATAAACTTTGTAGACTTTAGTTCCTAGAAATAAATGTATTTAAATTAATCAAGTAGTATAAACAAAAAAGGTTGTCTTTTCTTTGATGTCTCTTAATCAAAAATAACATTGAAAGTATGAAACATACAATATCTAAAATTGGTAACACGAAATATAAAAATATGTGAGGAAACTTGGGAGCTGCATACCATTTATAGCCATTTCAATGTTAAAACTCAAGATGTACAGCTGAACACTTGCTGCAATATATGAAAATAGTGATAATCAAATAATTAATAGGATTATAAAAGGAAATACGGCCTAGAAAATGGAAAAATACTAAGAATAGGCAAAAAGTATTCACAGAATCAGAAGAAATGAAGTAAAGGCAATATCACCTACAAAGTTTTAAACCTGAAATGTGTATAAAGTATTAAAAGCTAGGTAATCATGGAAAACATTTTTCTCCACTACTTTCATTTTCACAGGCTATTTCAAGTTAAATCTAGTCTTAGAAAAATTCATTGGTGTATCTGCTCTTAGAAAATTTGGTGGATTGGTGAATTAATGTTTATAGTAATTACCCTTTTCCAGAATATGAAGTTTCATGTCTTCTCACTACTTTTTAAGAAGTCGATAGCTCCTAACAATAATACCACTGAATATAAAAAGTGAATAAATCCTAGAGTAAGAACTAAAAGAGTAAATAAAAGCTAAAAGGTACAATAGATACTGTGAAAGGGAAAACACTGCTCAAAAGGAAAGAACCCCTCAGGCAATTATTAGGTTCCTCAGCTGTAAAGTTTATAAACAGCCCATCAACACATCCAATTAAGAAAGGTACACTTTACACAGTACCTCGAAAGACTGAGGTATGAGTGTAGAATTCTTCTAATCTGATGTGATCTGTCAATTTCTAATCAGTGTATGTCTCCTAAATTTTCCTCACTTTCTATATTGTCTCTTGTAAAGTGATCCTGAGAGAAGAGACGAGCTGGAGGAGCCACAGGCTTCAGAGTTGCCTTTGCCTGAGTCATTTGTTATTCATCGCTTTTGCAGGCTGTGGCTCTGTGCCCTAAGGAGACCCTGCAGGAGTCAATATAAGACCTAAGTCCACCTGAAAGCTTCCTTTTACTATATGGTTAAAAAATGACACAGTGAGCTCTTACTTTTTATCAAATTCTACCTCAAGCTCACACCTACAGAGACCTGGGAAATCGATTCGGTTTCAGTGCTTCTATTATTTTCTCTAGGTTGCTAGGTTTTGCCCTAAATCAACTGTTTGATAAGATAAGAAGTAGCAAAATCATAGTTTAGGTAGAAGGGGATTAATAAAGCAAGATGAATAGAATGAATTTCCTAGTTTGTACCGTATTTATTCTGATTTCCAATCTAAGAGTTTGACTAGCTCCTACAAAACTAGCATAATTTTTAAACTCTTTTCCATTGTCTTAATCAAAATCTAAGGCAGAATTAGACTCACCCAACTGGAATATACCTCCAGTACTGACTCTATTTAATGACCAAAAATAAAACTTGACTGTTGTTGAAGTAAACTTTAATGTAATTTTGAACGATGTGGTTATTTTAAAATGAATTTTCAATGTTAATTTAGTTATTTGGGAGTCATGTTCACTATTATAGAACAAGTAGTATAAAACAGTGTAGTAGATATTTAACAAGTATTGATAATATTGACAAGTTTAATAAAATGACTTTAATTTTAGGGTTAATGGAGTATACCAAAATATTATCTTGTCCATGAACTTCTATAGGGTCCTGATGAAAACTAGAGAAAAACACTTTTTTTCATAATTAAGTAAATGGGTTATTTTATCCATCAGTACCTATTTAAAATTCAGTGTTTATTTTTTTAACAAAGCAATTAATTGTGTATCACAGATATTCAAAAAACTTGTCACACTGATGACTGAAATGCCCCCATTAAGTAGGAGCATAATGTTGGGTTAGAGCCATAGAAATTATTACCACAGAAATCTAGGTGTTTTAGACACATGTAATCACAAAATGCACAGCAAGTTTTCAATATTGAATTCTTTCACTATATATTTTGTTGTCTGCTTCAGAAATATTCCTAATTAAAAATACGACTTAGTCTTATCTATTTAAACTAAGTCCATACTTTCTGATAGCAGGCGGAGTTGAAGTGGCAGTGAAAATATCTGAAACCCGATGGCATGAAGAATAGTGTTCAACTTTCTGTTTCCATATCATCTGCCATGCTGGCCGTGCAATTCCCAAATCTCTCAGCAGAAAATCTTTCATTTGAAGTGAGCTTCTGTTTTGTGATCTTTTTCCCTCTGGCAGATGATGTGTTAAAAATGTACTATCTGGGAGATGGACCAGAGGCAGGTGCATAGATTTTGATGTGGAAGGTTTTGGCAGGTGTGACCCAGAATGGAATATATTCTCCTCGGAGGGACCTGGTGAGATCAGATGTTCCCGAGAAAGACAATGCTTAAATTATTCCAACATGCATCTAATTATTTCTAAATGTGGTATTATGACCTTGCTATAATTTGCAAACCAGCAAATACATTTCAAACATGTTAGCAACACCTGAACTATGAGGTTTTTGGTTCTGTAAAAAATATTTAATTATGTTTGGGTCTTCAATTATCCTAAACAGCATGCAACTAGAGAAATGTGGCTAAGCTGCCTGCATTAAAAGGGAAACAGAAGTTACCAAAGTTATTTACAACATTGTGCCCTAAAACATGCCTGTGTCCAGGCATTTTGCAGCATGTTTTCATTCTTTCTCCTCTCGTCTTTGCAGTTAATCTAATTGTCCTTTCCCCAGTGCATGTCCATCTGCAGAATTCCGTCTTTTACCCTTGGTCACAACTGCCCTGGTTTTCATGATTTGCATTTCTTCAGGTGACAATTTCAGTATTTTATACAATATCCAAAATAATAAAAGAAAATTCAAAATCTTTTTTTTTAAATATTTCAATAGTCTACAAAAACGTTCATAACATGTCCTCTCCTTTCTTTTCATATCAGTCTGCATGCTATGTCCAAACTCCAGACAGTGCTAGGTGACCTTGGCTAGGGCATCTGTCACAACCTGGATCTGCATTTATCTCTGAGATAATAAAGATGAGTGTAAATTGTATGTGAAACACAGCAATACCAAGGGAAAACAGCCCAAAGCCTTACATTCTTGTGGTTCTTTTTTCTTTTACATATTTATAACTCTGTGGCCATAGCACTTGTGAAGCTTTGATGTGGTTCCTGTGAGGGTAGCATGTAGAGCAGAAGACAGTGCCAAATGGATGAGATACTTGGGTGCACACTGGCCTGGAAAACGACTCTTGCCAAAAGAAATGGAGTAGGCAGAGAATAGATGACCGGTTGCTTTGACAGAGGAACCAGCAGAGTTATGTTTCATATTGATTCCCACCTGCAGCATTTAGGATGAAGGCATCTTTAACGACTTTGCACAGAGTAGAAAGTGAGTGTCTCGGGAGACACACAGTGCAGAATTATCTTGAATCTTTTCCAATAGAGCTACCGAGATTGATAAAGAGATCGTAACAGCCAGTTTACAGATTTGAGAAGCCTGGCTTCAAAATTGCAAGCAATACAAGCTCAGTAGGGATATAAGTAGACTAGAGCAAAACTCTCCATGGGAAATACAATTCCCTTTTCAAATACCTACAATCCTCAGAAATGGCAAAAGTTATATGAAAAATCTTTTAGTTCTAGTGGGACAGTAATCTTCTCTGTTCCTCTCCCTGTTTTCCAGATGCAAGCACTTGAGGGACTTCGCAAACTGGAAGAAAGAAGGCCAGAAATAGCAAAAACAAACTATATGCCCTTCACCCACAACACACTAGCTAAAGATGCCCACGAAGAGTTGGAAAGCAGATAACGATTGGTGAAATGTTGGTTTTAATTATTATATGAGCCTAAGCATGATCTTATTAGAATGAAGGGTTTCTGATTTAATATGACAATACATTGTCTGTGACTAAGAGAGAATGGGAAGGTATGGGCTGGCTGGGTCTCAGGTCTCATGCAGAGTAAGTGTCTGTAGTGAATACAATTCAATGAGATAGCTGAAGAAAACAGACTTTTATTCTGAGGACAGTCACAGCTTTGCGTTTATTCCGCATACCAGCAACGTCAGCTTTCCACTGTTTCTCTTCACACCCGAGTAGAAAGTGTGCATTGCAATAGTTTCTGATGATTTGCTTGTCTGTCTCTCTTCGGAGACAAATGACAAAACAGAAACTAATTCTAAAGAAAGGATAGCAGTAGGAACATAGTTACCTTTCCCAGGAAATTTTCTATCAGGAATCAGGTTTGCTTGGAAACAGTAAGGAAGTTCTCATCTGTAGACATTTTTAGTGGGGGTGAGAAGATAGTTCTTATTTTGGTCAGAACGTAAGCAAAAAGGATGTGCATAACTCCTAATGAAAAGTACCTTTTTTGTGTGTGATACAAATTTTTCCTAGTACATAGCCATAGGTTCAAACACTTTTCTAGCTATCATCCTACTTCCTGCTTAGAAAGATTCTCATACTTTACTTAGTCTCGTTTATTTAAATAGCAAGAAGAAATTCACGAAACTGATTTTATTCAGAAGTTTTATGATACATATCAAACTCACTTTGTGTCTCAGTATTACTGGCAACAACAAACAGGAACATGTAAAAATGTGAGACTGTAGAATGGTTCCAATTATTATTGCAATAAGTTCTATAGCATTCATTCAACAACTGACTGCCTCAAATTGGAGTGAAATGGCCAGGCAGTCATACTCCAAAGTCCACATAGTCATAGCTGAGAGCTGCTTCGGGCGGGCTGGAGTTTCTGCTGAGTTCTCTGCAGCTGTGGCTCACTCAGTTGTTGGCATTAAAAAGCTGTTTCCTGAGCATGTTCCTTGCTGTTGGGCCGCTAGTCCTTTCTCCATGAGGGTTCTGGGAGTCTATTAGTGCATGTACTTTACTGTCTGTTACAAGTTGTGGAATGAGGAAGTTTAGCCAACATAGATATATATTTAATTTTTATTTATTGGTTTTTAACTAGTACTACGGATTGCACCTACAGTGTTTGAACTAACCCTCACCCACCACTGGCCCCCTTGGTTTTTATTTTGAGACAGAACCCAGCTAAGTTACTAAGTTGCCAAGGCTGGACCCCACCTTGTGATTTTGCTGTTTTAACCTCCTAGAGTTCTGGGGTTAGAAGCCTGCACCATTGTGCTGGGATATATGTTTGTATTGAAAATATTTCTGTGTGTTCAACCTTAAAAATAATTCAGTATTCCATTCTGTGAAAATTAGCAGTCTTATTATTTACAAGTGTGGGGTTTAGTCAAGGAAATACATGCATAAGTTAATTTTTACCTATGTATACATGAAACATTCAGGACTCTATAACATATCTACTCAATAAAAATAAGTGATAACATTCAAGACACTGGGAAATGTTTAGCATGCTTATGATGTGAAGAGCCTATGAGTTATTACAGTCAGTTCTTTTATTTCATAACATACTCATTCTAAAAGTTATTGTACAATGCAAAATAGCACCATATAAACTACATGCCTTATGGGGAAAGTGGGGTAGGGATACAGTGATTACAAATTTCCTCAGTGTCACATATGTAAGATGAGTGGGTGGTTAAGGAATGCATAAGTACTGCAATCAGGATGACTTTTCAGTTTGAAAAATACCTGAAATTTGATGTGGAAATGCCCACAGGAAGAGGTGGCAGCTTGTGAGTTGTTGACAAACGGGAGATAGAAAGTTATCCGAAATCAGATACACTGTCGTAGCAGCAGCTGTGGAGGAGCCTGGCTTGTCACATGCATAGGCCTGTGCAAGCACACACATACACACAGTGCCTTCTTGCAGAAAGACGTGCATTTTGCATAGATAATGTCAACAGACTGCAGTTCTTCCAGTTCACACACTGTTTCTCTTAGTTAGAACCAGGTAACATAAGCTTGAAATGCACTCTTTGCACAAAATGTTACCCAGTATCAATTGCATTGGAATAAATTCCCATTTCTGTAGCAAATTTTATAGCAGAACAACTGTATTGTTGCAGCATGTTTCTTCTTTCTTCTTTGATGGAAAAACAGAGCTACTGACGTGCTGCCTGTTTTTACATAACATCCATTTAATTGCTCTTTCAACGTTTTGGATAGTTCTGAGAGAGATATGTTACAGATCTACTTCTTACAGATGACAGAGTCAGCTGCTAGTGGTTAAGGAAATTTCCAAAGGTGTTAAAACACATCAGAGGTGAGGGGAAGTAAACTCCTGCCTATCAGATTTTAAAACCTGTGTTAATTTTTCTATAGTCCCATGCTATATGTCCATTACTGAACAAAAATAAGGGTGAAGCAAAGTGATAAAAATTATTCCCTCATTTATATGGATGCCATTTCAGTGTTATATATTACTATGTTTTTATTTACTGTAAACTTTAATATATTGCTGTAGATTTTATGTTTCTTCATGTTCACTCTTAGCCGTTTCCAACTAGGCTGCTCTCTCCCCAAATAGTGTTAAATATTTTCTGCTGAAAATATATTTCTTTATCTGTTAAATTTACATAATTCTCAAAAGAAAATAAAGAATATAGACAATGTACAGATTATGGCAAAGGAAGAGACTTGTACCACAAATATACATTCCGCTCAATTCTTAGACAGAGATTTGTTTTATACTGAATAAACTCTGGAAAGAGAACACAACACCATTACTAATACAGCTCCATCTGTGCCTTGCAGACTTCTAAATTCTTCCTTTCTCATAATGTAGTCCATAAAAGAAGATGTGATCAATTACAGCCACAGGACATTCTTTATGGATCTATGTATATTATTTTAAGAAATTTTAAAGTGCTACTTTTCCTTTTGATTTTGTAAGTGATTTTTGAGATGATAATCATTTGTGCCATTTGGCCGCAAAACTGTCAGAGGCTCATAAAATATTTTTTACCTTTGTACAGCAAGGTACTTACCTAAATGTATTCTGCTTTCCATTAACCCTTCTCCTCTAGAGGGGATATAAATTACAATTATACAATGTTTTGGGGCAGCAAAGCATACAATATCCACGATATATGCAAAGCTTCTCATGTAAAATTAATTTTAAATAATTGACAACTAAAGTATTGACATGCTTATCTGAATAAATACAAAATTTCTTCTTTAAAAACAAGTGAATATAAGGCAGTAGATTTACTATGTGTGTGTATCTGCAGATATCTCTGTCTCATTTGCACTGTGATTTTATACTTCTGTAGTAATTTACATGTTTGCAAAAACCTCACATGTATTCACAACTTGAAGCTTCTCTTTGTCTACAATTCTTTCGCTAATAAATATTCTTATCAATATTGTTTCCAAAGTCTAAATATTATTCCACTATGAGGCAGCATCAGAATTTTTCAACGTGCTGCCTTTATTTTTGACAGCACCTCCAGTTTTCAATTTTTTTAGTATCTTGTTTTGATACTATGAGTAATAAGCAAACTATGAGTGGTTGCATAAGAATCCATACACGTTTTTATGCTAAAAGGCTATATTCAATTTACTAGGTCAAACAATAAACAGTTCCTTACATCTTTTACAATAATTTCTGAAAATGACCTCCAAGGTTTAAAGAAATACATTTTATATATTTTAGACTACTCATTCTCTCACTTCACATGAATAATGTAACACAACTTTAAAATGTATATACATTGGTTTGATTACTTATTTTATGCATATCTGTGAGTGCCAGTTGGCTATTTTTACTTTGATAGTTCACATTTTTTTTTCATTGTTTCCATGGATTTGTCTAAATGGAGTTTCCCATTCTGAGCATTTCATAGGAAAGGAGTAATAAATATTTTGTGACTGATTTCTTCTACTTGCCACAATGTTTTCAAGGTTTTCCCGTATCAAAACTTCATCAGGATTTAATTTTTTCTATTATAATTTGTTTTCTGTCTATCAGGTGTACATCCTTCCTACTTTTCAGTTTTTAATAATTCTGTTGTGAACAAATCAGGACACACATTCCAGTAGCATTACATTTCGTTTCCCTGAGAAGAGTTATACCTATGTTTAACTTTAGAACAACTACAAAAGTGTTTCCCAAAAGATATGAGGCCATGTTAGAATCCCACCAGCAATAGATGATGGCTCTAACTTCTCAGCACTCTCACGATAATGTGTAATTTTCGGGTTTTGAAGGTAAATTATAGCCATCCTGATACATGTACAGTGACAACACATTTGCAGTTTGGCTTTGCATGTCCCTGGTGAATGATGATGTTTAGTTCTATTTTATGTGGTTACAGAACATTTGCACACCTTGTGTGTCTATCCGAAGCTTCTGCTTGCTACCGAACTTTAGCATTTTCTCTCTATATTTTAAGTTGTAAGAATTATGTATGGCAGATACAAGTCCCTTTATCAGACATGTGGCCCAATACAATCCATATCCCCTTGGTATCTTTTGAAGCATGAGTTTTAAAATTGATGAAGCTTTATTTGTAAAATTTTTCTTCTGTAACTTATTTTTTACTTTAAAGAGAAAAAAATACAATATTTCTAAACAAGATGACAGGAAATTAACAATAGTTATTATATTGCACATTGTTATTTTCAATATAATTGCTCAGATTACCAGACACAGGTATGTAAGATTGATCAAAATGTTCCTCTCAATGAACGAATAGAAATTACTAGTACAATTATCCTACCTATCACTATATATATATATATATATATATATACACACACACAAATATATAAAGATTATATATATATAAATATATATATATATACCTTCCTTCTCTTCTCCTTTCCTTTGGATATTTCCTTTCCCTTTCACAATATCTATTGTATCTTTATTATCTCATTTACTCTTTCAGTTTCTTGTCTTCAGTTACTTATGATGTCATGCCTAAGAAATCATTTGCTAGATCGGTCAAAAGACTCATTTCTTCTAGTTTTGAAATTTTATCTCCTTGTATTATGTCTATGATAAATTTTGTTTGATTTTATATATAGAATAGGAATCCAATTTTATTCTTTACTAATGCTTTCAAATGCATGGTTGTACACATATATGGGGTATGACTTTTTGTTGCAGTACATGGATTTACTTTATAACAATGAAATGAAGGTTATTAACATATAATCCCAAGAATTTCTTTGTGGTGAGAACATGAAAAATTCTGTCTTCAAAGTGTTTTTATATTTAAAATAGAGGGTCTGTGGGCATCACCTGAGCAGTTGAATGGAACTCTTGTAGGATGAGGTCTGCTCCTATGCTATGCCCTGCGAGACTTTCAGGCAGGGAAGGAGCCAGGGATGGGGGTGTAATCTGAGCAGCTGGTTGAGTTTGAACTCTTGTAGAGTGAGGCCTGCAGGTGCACTCTGCCCTGCGCCTTCAGGCAGGGAAGAAGCTAGGAATGGGAGGGTCCATCCTTGTTGGTAGGTGAGACCTGCAGCATGGAAACAACCTCAGGCTCTGTGGTTCTCTGGGTTGGGAGGTGAGGCCTGCTCCCCCCTGACGAGATACCTGAGGATCCTAGAGCAGAGGACCCTGCCTAACCACATTGACTTCAAGGTTCATGCTTTCTGTTCGCAGCCTGTAGACCCTGTTACTGAAAGCCATCATTCCGGCATCATCATAGATGTGGACTGAGCCCTGCACCCCAGCAACTGTCTGAGGTTCCTGGGCCCAGTGGTCCACAGTCTGCTACTGTTTTGGGATAAGTTTTATATCCAGGTAAACTAGGGTCCCGAGAGTCCTTTGTGAGCTGCCTGGGTAGCTTGTAGATCAGCAGTTTTCATCTGACATCCAAAATGATAAGACATAGGAGCAAAATGAATTCTCAGAACTCAACACCACCCAGAAGAAGTCCAGGAGACACTCACCTAGGAGAACTAGGAAACCACATACCTGAAATTTCTGAAATAATTGCATTTGAAGTAAAGAAGGGACTTCATCAGGCCACAGAAGAGCTCAAATCAGAAATAATCTCTCAGGCAAAAAATGAAATGAAAATAATAATGGAAGATATGCTCCACACATATACAGAAGAAACATAAAAAAATAGATGAACATAGGCAACAAATGGAAATGTTACATGAACAATTTAGGAATGAATTAGAATGCATGAAACAGACTCAAAGAGATTTCCAGGAAATGAAAACTTCTACTGAAAGCTTGCAAAACTGCTTGACTGAAGCCAAAGACAGAACTTCAGATCTTGAAGACAGCATGGCAGCTAATGACTGTGAAAGGAAGGATATCTTAAAGTCATCAGGGATCCAGGAAAAATCAATGCAACATCTGAAAGATGAGGCAAAGAGAAATAATGTCTGAGTAATAGGAGTCAGTGAAACAGCAGGAGGCAACACAAATAACATAAAAAGAATATTTGCAGAAATAATAGCACAAAATTTCCCAAGCATGGTGAAAGATTCTGATGTGCCTTAAATGAGGCATATAGAACTCCAATGAGCCATAACCCAAATAAAACCACATGCAGACATATAATAGTCAAGATCCCAGACATCCAGTAAAAGAAAACAATATTACAAACTGCTAGAGAAAAGAAACATATCACCTATAAAGGAAAACCCATTAGAATCACAGCAGACTTCTCAACAGAAAGCATGAAATCAAGAAGAGCTTAGAGTGACGCATGACAGATTCTGAGACAAAACAGCTTACAACCCACACTGATGTATCATGTAAAACTATCCTTCAGATTCAATGGAGAAATAAAATATTCCCATGACAAAGAACAACTGAAGAACTTCATGAGTGCCAAACCAACATTACAAAAAGTACTAAAAGATATTCTAGACAGAGTAAAAAGAGATTACAATCTGAAGAACAAGAATGGAAAGGAACCCTTAAGAAGAACAAGCAATTAAACAGATAGCAAATATAGGAAAGCAACAGCAAGTAAATAGCATGACAAGAATAAGCCAACAGATAACAGTTATAACCATTATAGTAAATGGCCTCAATTCACCAGTCAAAAGAAACAGACTAGAAGAATGCATTAAGAAACAAAATCTCACAATATGCTGTGTACAGGAAGCACACTTTACTCAAAAGGAAATCCACAGACTGAAAGTCAAATGATGGAAAACAATTCTCCATGCAACAGGTTCCTAGAAAAAAGCAGGGGTAGCTATTATGTTTGCAGACAATGTAAACTTCATACCAAAAACAATCAAAAGAGATAAAGAAGGCCACTAAATACTAGTTAGAGGAAAGCTGCAAGAGGAAGAGAAAACAACCCTGAACATGTATGCACCAAATACTGGAGCACCAACTATGTAAATCAAATCATAACAGACAAGAAAAACCAAATCATCAATAACACTATTGCAGTATGGGACCTAAACACCCCTTTGACACAGACAGGTAAATGGAACAGAACCTCAGCAAAGAAAAAACAGACATGAACTAAATGTGCAAACAAGTGGACTTAGTAGATGTACACAGAGTGTTCCACCCCAAACATCAGAATACACATTTTTCTCAGCTGCACATGGGACTTTCTCTAAAATAGACCACATTCTAGCCCATAGAGCATACCTACCTAAATGCAAAAGAATTGAAATAATCCCATGCATATTATCTGACCACAGTGCAATGAAATTGGAAATTAATGACAAAGGGAACTTCAAATACGCCATAAACAGGTACAAATTAAACAACCACCTCCTAAACAACCAAGGGGTCACAGATGTATTTAAAGAAGAAATTTAAAAATATCTACACAAAATGAAAATACAAATATAACTTACTAGAATTTGTGGGATGCAATGAAAGTAGTTCTCAAAGGGAAATTTGTAGTGATGAACTCAAACATAAAGAAAACAGAAAGAGAACTAACAAAGAGCCTAATGCTGCACCTCAAACTTTTAGAAAATGAAGAAATCAAGCCCAAAGCCCAAAGAAGGGAGGAGAAGATAAAGGTCAGGGCAGAAATTAATGCAATTGATATGAACAAAACACTACAAAAAATAAATGAATCAAAGAATTGGCTCTTTGAAAGAATAAATAAAATTGATAAACCCCTAGGCAACCTTATCAAAAAAAGAAAGAAAAAAACTGAAATTCATACAATAAGTATAGAAATGGATGAAATTACCATAGATCCTACAGAAATTCAAAAGATCATCAATACGTACCTTGAAAATCTTTACTCCCATATGATAGAAACTCATAGGAAATGGGCAGATTCCCAGAAATGTAAGAATTACCAAAGTTGAATCAAGAAGATATAAAAATCCTGAACAACAACACATAAATTAATGAGATTGAATATATCATTAAAGACTTACCGACAGAGAAAACCCCAGGCCCTGATGGATTCACAACAGAGTATTATAAAACATTCAGTGAAGATTTAATGCCAACCCTCCTCAAAATGTTCAGTGAAGTTGAAAAGGAAGCAATTCTCCCTAACTCATTTCTGGAGGCAAGTATTATACTGATACCAAAACCTGAGAAAGACCCAACCAAGAAAGAGAACTATGGGCCAATCTCCCTAATGTACATAGGTGCAAAGGTACTCAATAAAATATTAGCAAATAGAATGCAGAAAATCATAAGGAAAATTATACACCATGACCAGGTTGGATTCATTCCAGGAATGCAGGGGTGGTTCAATTTTCACAAATCAATTAATGAAAAACACCATATCAATAGAGGCAAAGACAAAAACCACAAGATCATCTCAATAGATGTGGAAAATGCTTTCGATAAAGTCCAACATGCATTCATGTTAAAAACCCTAGAAAAAATAGTAGATGGCCTTTACCTCCATATGATTAAAGCCATCTATGACAAACCAATAGCCAATATCATGCCAAATGGACAAAAAAGGGCTGCTTTCACTTTAAAGTCAGGAACAAGACAAGGATGTCCACTGTCACCACTCCTATTCAACATAGCTCTGGAAGCATTAGCCAGAGCAGTTAGACACAAGAAATAAATAAAATGAATAAGGATAGAAAGGAAGAAGTAAAACTATCACTATTTGCAGATGACATGACACTTTACACGGAAGACCCCAAAAACTCCACAAGAAGACTCCTTGAATTAATTGACAAATTCAGCTGTGTAGTGGAATACAAAATCAACACTCAAAAATCAATAGTATTCCTATACACAAACAAGAAACAGACTGAGAGAGAAATTAAGGAAACCATACTTTTCACAATCACATCCAATAAATTGAAATATTTAGAAATTAATCTAACAAAAGAAGTAAAATATCTATTCAGTGAAAACTACAATACTCTGAAAAAAGATAGCAAAGAGGATTTCAGTAAATTGAAAATCATTCCCTGCTCATGGATAGGAAGAACTAACACTGAGAAAATGGCCATACTACAAAAATTGTTGTACAGATTCAATGGAATTTCCATTAAACTACCATTAATGTACCTTATATATCTAGAGAAAACATTCCTTAAATTCATCTGGAACCAGAAGAGACCCAGAATAACAAAAGCAATCCTGGGCAACAAGAACAAGTCAGATGGAATCACAATCCCTCACCTGAAATTATACTACAAAGCTACTGTAATAAAATCAACACGGTACTGGCTAAGAAAAACACCTGAGGATCATTGGAACAGACTGTAAGATGCGGCCACAACCACAAACACACTCAGCCACCTAATATTTGACAAAAGGCCAAACAAGCTCAATGGAAGAAAGATAGCCTCTTTAATAAATGGTGCTGGAAAAACTGGCTTGCCTCTTGCCGAAGAGTGAAAATAGAACCAAGTCTATCACCATGTGCCAAACTCAAGTCAAAATGGATCACAGATCTCAATATTAAAACAGAAACACTAAATCTATTGGCAGAGAAGGTAGGTAAAAATCTTGAAGACGTAGGAGTAGGCAGAGAGTTCATGAACAAAAATCAAACTGCAAGGGAAACACTTCAAAGAATCAATAACTGGGATGTCATCTTACTAAAAAGTTTTTGCACATCTAAAGAAATCACCAGGAGAGTAAAAAGAAAACCCACAAATTGGGAAGAAACCCTAGATAGCTGTCCTTCGGACAAAGGTCTTCTATCTAGAACATACAAAGAATTAAAAGACATGCACCTCTCCAAATTCAAAGATGCAATCCAGAAATGGGCATCTGAGATGAATACACACTTTTCAGATAAAGAAATACAAATGGCAAATAAATACATGAGAAAATGTTCTACATATTTAGTCATTTGAGAAATGCAAATAAAAACAACATTGAGGTTTCATTTCACCCCAGTAAGATTGGCCAGCTTTAAGAAATCAACCAATAACAAATTCTGGCAAGACTGTGGAGAAATAGGAACTCTTCTGCACCGCTGTTGGTAATGTAGACTGATGAAACCACTGTGGAGATCGGTTTCGAGATTCCTCAGAAAACTAGGTCTAGGGCTGGGGATATAGCTCAGTGGAATAAGCGCTTGCCTAGCAAGCGCAGGGTCCTGAGTTCGATCCCCAGTACCGCAAAAAAAAAGAAAAAAAAGAAAAAAAAAGAAAACTAGGTCTAGAGGTCTCATTCAACCCAGCTATTCCCCTTCTGGGTATTTTCCCAAAAGCTCTGAAAACATCATATCACCATGATATATGTGCACCCATTTTTATAATAGCGCAATTTGTGATAGCTGAATCATGGAAGCAACCCAAATGTCCATCCACTGAGGAATGGATAAAAAAACTGTGGCATTTTTATATAATGGAATATTACTCAGCTGTAAAGAAAGACAAACTTGAGACTTTTATAGGCAAATGGTAACAATTAGAGACCATACTCATAAGTGAAATAAATTAGATATGCATGTGCAAGCAACATATTATATCACTAGTGTAAGAACCGGAAAGTGGGAATATAAATTAGGAGGTATGAAAGGAAACTGCTCAAAAGTAAAGAGCAAATCGGATGAGGGGAAGGAGAAAAGGAAGAAAGGGATAATTATGCATGTATATATGTATGTGCAGGATGGCTAATGTGGTTGTAGTACTGACTTGTGTTGCTTTATTGTAAGGAACAGTTAATGATTGGTTGTTTGATCAATCTTGTATGTCTGTACTTGTTTTCCTGAGCCTACACTTTGAAGTTATCAATATGTAATACAACAAGCATTGTTAATTTCCTAACTCCTTTTAATTCAATTTAGATTGTACTGTTCTTGTGCTACTTTGTATCTGTTTATTAATGATTTTGTTGTTTTACTTTTAAAATAAGAAAAGAAAAAATATTCAAAATAGATTATGATACACTATAGTCATATTAATGTGCAATAAAACACCACAGACAATTTCTTTGCCTTGGTACTATTGAGCAATGCTTACCTTTTCCTTTCCCTCCCCTCCTCATTGTTAGCTATCTACCATTTTATTCTATACGTATGAATTCTCCTTCTTCAGATTCCACCCAGAAGTGAGATCATATTTTGAAAATGTAGTATCTTCTAGATTCACCTATTTTAGTGCAGATGATAAGATTTCTCCGGTGTGAAAACGTTCTTACTGTGTACAAAGTCCATATGTTAAAAATCTATTCACTGATTAATGAAGACAGGCTCATTCAATATCTTACTTATTGTGAATGACACTACATAGTATGCTGGAAGGTAGAGGTATCACTGGCGGACTGGTTTCAGTTGCTCTTAGGTTTACAGTCAGTAGTTAAATTTCTGAATCAGATGGCAATTCTATTTTTAGTTCTTTGAGGAACTTCTGTCTATAATGATACATAGGTTAGTTCAGCAGGAAGATATAATTATAAATACGGATAACATCCAATAATGGAACATTCAAATACCTGAAGAAAATACTCATAGATTTCATGGGGGGAGATCGAGTGTGATAAAATAATCACAAAATTTCAGTTCTCACTGTAAGCACTTGATGGATCATCCACAAATAAAATGAAATACTGGATTCAAACTACATGCTAGACCCGATGCTCCTAGCAGGTGTTTATAGAATGTTCAATCTTAAAACTGTAGAAGCCACGTTCTCAACTGCAGCATTCCCCTGTATAGATAAAATGTTGACCAATAATACAGGTATTAACAAATCTAAGAAGGTTGAAAATACGTTAAGAAACTTTTCTGGTCATGGTAGTCTCAAACCAGAAATAATATGAGGAAATCTGGAAACTCCATAAATACACGGAAATTTTTGAAAAACTTTCCTGAAGAAGTAATAGGTTAATAAAGATATTGAAAATGAAATTTTTAAGTCTTTAGACAAATAAGAACGGAAATACGGCATAGAAAAATATCCAAAAACAGCAAAAGCACTCCTAAGAGAGAAGTTTATAGTAATCATTACTTGCACCATTAAAAGCAAAAAAACTCAAAGAAACAATCTTAATTGCCCATAAAAGGGTTAAAGTACAAGAAAAATTCAACCCAAATTTAATACAAGGAAGTTCACAATAAAAGTTAGAAAATAAATAAATGAAATAAAAAAGAAGACAATATTTTTCTTAAAGACCAAAAAATCAATGTTATTTACTTGACCACAATGGGCTAAGGGATGTGACAGTCTGGAAGGAAGTTTTGGTGAGCACCAGTGTCTCTGCCTGTAGAGTTACTGTGAAAAAGAAAGAAGACAGCACTGTTATATGAGAAAAAATTAAAGCAAAAGGAGTTATCAGTTATCAGCAAAGTTAAAATAATCACATTGCCCTGAAGTGCCTATAGCAATGTGCATTTTCACTGATTGTGAATGTGTGAAAAACTTCCCTAAATTATCACCAGCACCGATTTATAATAATGACAGTCTCATCAAGTGTGGTGGTGAACACCTGTGATACTGGCACTTGGGAGGCTGAGGCAGGATGACTGTCATTAATTTTAGGCTAGCCTGGACTACATAGCAAGTTCAAGACTAGCTTGAACTACATACTTGTCTCAAAAAAAAAAAAATCTACTGAGTTGTGGGAGTTCTTTATATACTTTGGTTGTTAACCTTTTTCAGACACTTGAGTTTTGTTTACCATTTTTAAGGTGCCTTTTTACTGTGCTGCTTATCTTCTTTGCTGGGCAGCAGCTTTTCAGTTTGGCAAAATTTCACCTATGTATCTGTCTTGGTTATTTTTCTCTCGTTGCTGAGACAAAGTACCCAATGCCCAAAATGAAGGAAGGAAAGGTTTATTATTCAGCTTACAGTTCGTGGAGGTCTCAGTCCATACTTGGCTGGTTCTGAGGCAGAGTAGCACATGGCAGAAGGCAAACTGTTCATGGTGGCAGCACACAGCAAAAACCACAAGAGCTAAAAGGAGGAATGGCAGCCAAGCAGCCTCTTTCTCTCCCTTTCATTGTAAACAGGCTAACTCCACCCAGGGGGCATGTAGCACTCACAGAATATCTATGCCCTCCTCTTCCAGGGGCTCAGGATGTTACAAAGTAAGCACCCTGGCTTCCTCCTGAGTCACTCAGCTAAACCTCTATAGACTCCCCAAGTTGACACAATGTATCAACCATAACAGTATCTTTGTTTATGTTGCCTGTGCCAAAGGTTTTTCATTACATCTTCCTCAATGTGTTTCATAGTTTCTTATATTTAACTCTTTAATCCACTTGAGTTAAATTTTTGTGCATGATATATGCTAAACATTCAACGTTATTGTATTTTACTTGGATCACTGATTTTCCAAACATCCTTTGTTGAGTAAAAATAAGATTTGTCTGCCTATGTGGAATAATGACCTTGTCAAACCAGTTAACCATATATGTGTAGATTTGTTTGAATTTTTCTTGTTTCTTATATCATGCTCCTTTGCTTTATATGTCCATCCTTATTTACGTACCATATTGCATTGATTTTTGTACATTTGCAATGCATTTTTATCAAGAAACGCAATGCCTCTAGTATCGAAAAAATAAAAACAAAGGCAAAAGAGAAAAGCATCCTTACTTTGTTAAAAAAATTAACCTTTGTTGTGCAGTTGCCTGCAAAGAAATGCTGGTGATGCTGCTGCTTGAGGTTGATGCCAGACACATGTGCATGTTCAGTTTATATAAAGTGTCCACATATATAGCTAATTCTTCAATAAAACTTCTGAAATATTAAGTTTTAGCACATTTTTGGAAAAATATTCTGTCCATACATTTATTCAAACATAGCAAAACTAGAGATTCTGAACATAAAGGAAAATGGAAACAGAATTACTATCCTCTAAAATTAATACAGATCTTCATTTTACTTGTTGAAATTAAATGAGAATATATCTGATTAGATTTCTACCTCTTTTTGTACTTAGCATTCCCTGCATTCCTGTTGATTCATAAATCTCTATGTATCTTTTCAGTCCTGGACCATCTTTTCATTAGCTGTACTGTATCTGCAGCAAGCCTATCCATCAGGACAGCAGAGGTGCATTTAAATGATGATCAAAATGAAGAAAGGGAAAGCAGAAATAAATAGATAGGGCTTGTCGTATCAGAACCCTTACATCAAAACAATTTTTGAATAGAAGCAGTTCCCTACAATAATTCCATTTTTCTAATCTGTGGGGAAAATTCCATTTACTGT
Organism: Dinomys branickii; assembly: GCA_004027595.1. Taxonomy (NCBI): domain Eukaryota; kingdom Metazoa; phylum Chordata; class Mammalia; order Rodentia; family Dinomyidae; genus Dinomys; species Dinomys branickii. Next base: position 32,116 of record PVLD010009275.1, on the reverse strand, counting down.
TTTTGCTGTATGTTGCCACCATGAAAATTCATGGATATGAATTTTCCATCTGACTTTCACATTAAGGCTGCACTGAACAGATCTCTGTAAAGATGAACCTCAGTAATTTATTCCTCTGACCAGTCATACAATCCCTATCAAACTTGACTGAACTCAAAAAAACAGTCACTTGCCTAGTAATCTGTATTTAAAGATATGTGATGTATAGGATTTTCTAAATCTGATGATCCACTTAGGTCAGTAATCCTGGCTTTATATTTTACTACTAATAAAGCGGAGAAATTGGATGGCAATAGACTTTCAGATTCAATCTGGAGTAAATAGATGTAGGGATTTTCTAAGTCTCCTTAGGCATTTAAATTCAAGTTACATAAAAAACTCATCAATATTTTCTATTTCAATAGTTATTAGTGTATAAATAAGGTTTGCCATCAATCCCTTCATTTTTTCAAGAGCAACTCAGCAAAATATACTCTTTGAGCTTCCAATTTTCTTTAAAGTATTTCTGGGTATTTATAATTAAAGAGCCATGATTCATTTTAGGACTATTGGGAGACTGAACTACTGGAATTTAAAATGTTAATTTTAAGCAACTGGAAAGTAATACTAGTTTTTTAATGTACTATTTTTCAGGCAGAAATATACCAAAACTATCACTCTGCAAATTACCAATTAATAACTAGCGTATAACAAACAATAGCTCATATATTTGGTATTCTTTTTAGGTACAGATTGAATTTGAGCTATTCGGCAGGTCCAAAGCAAGTCTCCAGTTCTGTACAGTCGTGTCTTCTGAACTGTCGAAATAGTTCTTGTTAGCCCAACCCCTGCCTTTTTCTTCCCTAAATTGTTCCTATTTCAATTAAAAATGTTATCTTGCTGGTCATTTTTACATCAAAAAAGGATCCATAATCCAGTTTTCTCTCTTGATCTCTGATGCCTTCTTTCTAGAGCAGCTACCAGACTGTTGAAGTAGTTTCTAACCTCCTGTGATCCTGCAGTCTGTATAGGACACACAGTGGTCTTAAAGAAAGGCAAATGTTTGTCTTTAGTGTTTTATTGTTGTTACCTTAAGATCTGAAGTCTGTGTTCTAAGCCTTCATGTTACCCGGCCTTTTCCTACAGATCTGGCTCATTCCAGCCACTTTTTTCTTTTTCTTTCTTTCTTTCTTTCTTTCTTTCTTTCTTTCTTTCTTTCTTTCTTTCTTTCTTTCTTTCTTTCTCTCTTTCTTTCTTTTCTCTCTCTCTCTCTCTCTCTCTCCCTCTCTCTCTCTCTCTCTCTCTCTCTCTCTCTCTCTCTCTCTCTCTCTCTCTCTCTTTCTTCACTTTCTTTTTGAGTACCAGGAATGATACTCAGGTCCTCACTCAGATGTTGTTCTAGTGAGCTACAGCCCCAGCTCCAGCCCTCTCTTTTTATAATTTCTCAAATTCTCCTGGCCTTTTCTTGGGTCAGGTTTTAAAACAAGATTTCTTCTTTGTATAGAGGTCTTCCCCACGTTTCTATGAAGTTGATACCTTTCCATCAAGATTTTGTTCATGTCCTCAGCTCAGAGGTCTTTACAGGTCAAAAAAATCCAAATAAATTCCTATTTGAGTCTCTGTCTATGCAGCATATTCATTTCCTTCATAATTCCTACCAATGTTTTGAAAGAACATTTATTTTATTTTATTTTAAACAGTAAATTCCAAGAGAGCAAGTGGTTAATCAGTGCACATTCCGCAATAAGAAAAGTGACAAAATCATGGTGGTCAGTAGTACAATGTCCAATTATGTATTGAACATCAATTTTTCCCCACTCTTCTGTTTAATGCCCGTTGATAAGAAAGACCAGTGCAATCTTTACTCTCAACACAGCTACAAACCAATGTGGTAAAGAGATACATTTTGGGGCCCACGGGATAGCGCAGTGGCATACGCACCCACATGGCAAGCTCAAGGTCCTAAGTTCTATTCCTGGTACAAAAAAACACAAAAAAGATATATTTTGAAAAGTACAGAGTATCTGTTAACCAAAGCCCGGGGGGAAAGTTTCTGCTCTGCTTCTAGGCTCATGGAAAGGCTCAGGGAGAAAGTACAGGTCAAGGTAAGATGCTCTCCACACACAAGTGCAGCTGCACAGGGAGCAGGACTGAGAAGAACACATGATCCTGAAACAGCTTGTAGCCAAATATGTTCTCTGTTTTCATGAAGATAAATAGTGGTTTTGCATCAAGAAAAATTGTTGCTGTCCTTTGTTCTCACTCAGAAAGTTGACTAAAGCATCTTCTTCATTGACATCCATATTAATATCAAAATGAGGGGAATGCATAATGACCTCTACAATGTTCTGTTTAATTAGGTCTCTTTTTAAAACCATGACACTAACATTTTGAGTGACATATCACTTTAATATCTGAAATGAGTGGTATGCAGAGGATATATGGTGGCATGGAAAATTATAATTTGCATTTAGATTGTGTTAGTAGGAACACAATCTTTAGAATAAGGAGGTAATAATACTGTTGTTTTATTCATTGGTCAAGTTGCCATTGGAGCAGCATGTTCATTTATGGAGAATGCTCTTTAAGAGGGTGTTGGCGTTATGGTTCGTATCTAGGTGTTCTGCCAAAGCCTCTTGCAGTCATGCGGAGGGCTTCTAGAGTGTTTGATTCTTGGTCCAATGCTAGGCTTATGGTGTGAGTGTTACACCCACCTTGGGGCAGACAGCCTGCATACAATATAAGGGAAGAAAAGAGGCTTGCTCTCTTCCACTCCTCCCATTTTGATCTTGATGTTTTGTGTTTTCCATCACCATGAACTGTTGCCCCCTGTCATGTGCCACACTGCCTTGGAGCCAGCCCAGTATGAAGTGAAACCTCCACAAACTGTGAGATAAATAAACTTTTTGCTCTTTAATTTAGGTGTCAGGCATTTTATCCCAAAAGGGAGAAAAAAGTAACTCAGAGAGTTGGAAAACTGCATACTATGTGTAGGATATATTTAAGTAGATCGCAGAGTGTATTAATTATGGAAGTCTGGAATGCAGATCCGAAGCAGTATAAAGGTATCAACAAATAGGGAATGGATTGAGTTTCAATTTATTTATTTAGGGACCTCATTTGACAGAGGCTATAGCGTCTTTAGTATGTGAAGTCTAAAGTCCACCTAGACTTTGCTATTTTAGGAAGCCAGCATGGGTAAAGGACAGTGGTGAAAGGCCAGACATTATTGACTACAGTAGTACAGAGAGATTCCTGATGTCCTATGAAGTTGGAGCACAGAAAAATTTCTCAGCTGTGCAGTTAGGAAAGGTGACATGGTTGATGCAGTAGTTGAAGCTTACAATAAAGAAGCTGCCTGACTGAAAATTGAAAGCAAGTAGTTATAAAAAGAGACAGATATGAGAGGAAATTTTAATTCAAAAATTTCAAAATTCATTAATTTTGGTGTGAAATCAAATTATATTTCCCTATGGCAGATGTTCAGGGCAATTTCATAACTTTTAAAATGAAATGCCAAGTGATTCTCCATATCGATTCTTATCTCAATAGATAAATTCAATGTATTCCATTTGAAGATTTCTATCATCAGTCAATGACACAAAATTCATTCAGTTGGTAAGGTCAGAAACCAAAATCTTCATTGATTCCTTGCTTTTCATCAAAGTGCCTAAGCAATTCATGTTTTTCAAATAGTGACTCTTATGTCAGCTTTCCAGGAATCTCCCAGTCTCTCTCTGCTTCCTCTCCCCCATTCCCTCTCCCTGAATTTATTTCTCCCCTCCCTCCCTGCCTCTCTCTCTGTTTCCACTATTTATTCTGTATCCTCTGAAGATGACAAATCCATTAGCACTGATTGTCAAGGTTTAGTAAATATTTTGATATTATACAATACTTCAAATTTAAATGTTTTGAAGAGTATTCATATGAATTGTCTTGCTGTATCACCACCCCCAAGATATACATACAGTATTCTCTTCGTTCTGGTGGCTGCTACTTGAAATATATTAAAAGAAGTTAGGTGCTTCTGCATATCTCCTGTGTAGACATTTGATAAAATAAGACATTTCTCAAAAATGAGACACTTTTTAATTTAAATTAACTAAAGTTTAATTGATTTTTGTGAAATTCTTTAAAGAAAATTTTGAGCCAAGTATGGTGGCTCATGCTTGTAATCCCAGCATTCGGGAGGCAGGAGAATCATGGTGAGTTCAAGATCAGCTTTGGGTTCATAGTGAGTTCAAGGCCAGCCTCAAAGGTATCTAACTACCTAGTTAGATACTGCCAAAAAACAAAGCAAAACAGAAACTTCTGATGGGGTTGTGACTTAAAGATTTCTTCAGTGATAAAGAACTGTGTACTCTAATGATAGAATGATATAATGGATGTTACTGCTTGGAAGTTTTTGTTTTCCTGTACTCAAACTGTAAGGGTCTTGGTTTACATGACTTTTTATTATGTTACCTGGAATCAGTTCTTTACTAAAACTTGGAAATCAGTTCTCTCCTTAGTGCATGAGGAAGACAAATATTCCTGTGCAGATGACAAGATGCTTGTTAAGTATGAATATATATATAATGTAATTCAGTAATGTATTACATTAAATTTATGTATTGAATAAATCAATGGAAACATTTAGTTTATTAATGGAGAACATTGGGTGCATTATAATTTCTCACTAGTATTTAGAACTAACACAAGGGAGCACAGATATGATCAATAATCAACAAACTAAAAAATCACCATGTTAGGAGATATTCTCCTCTGTGTTATTGTGTAAATGAGTGCTAAATATAAATACAAATAATTAAACAGCATGTTAGACTTATGCAGCTTCTATTTGTTTGCTTCATTTTTTTCAGGAAGGATATTAAGTTGACTACCAACAAGTTGCGATATATATTTGCAGGTATTTTCCTCAGAAAAATTGGAAACATTTTTCTGAAAGTAAACTATAGGTCATTCGTGAATTTTCTATTATTCATGGGCCTAAGTGATTCTTTGTTGCCTGCTTCATAGACATGCTGTCCTTCATTTACACAGGAGACACAGACGACCCTCTGTCAGTGGGATATTGCAACAATTAATGGCCATTAATTGAGAAATAACAGATTGGGGTTAGGGGTGCTGTGTGTGAATAGAGAGGAGAGTTTTCCCAGTTATAATATCCTGGCCTATGTGGAAATTAAATATGTGACCTTGTCTTTATTACCACCCAGATCTAATTGAGTTAACCATCTCTGTCACACAGCATCGTATAAATAACTCACTCTCTTATCATTATCACCCCAAGATGCCTATTAATGTTATAAATCTCTGATTTATTCAAGTAATACTGTTTCTTGGTAATATTGCAATGACAATTTTGAAAAATTGTCAGGTAGTCTAAACTTATTAATTTGCTATGACCACTTAAAGATTTTTTAACATTGTAGTTAATAAACATTAATATAAAAGTTATTTAAAGAGCTATCTGTTTCAAGGACAGTTGCAATAGGCACTTCCAGAACCTGGATCACCAGAGATGATGGGTATGGGTTGTTGTAGGTAATAGAACAATAGCAATCGTAACTTGGGCTTTAGGAAGGCATAACACCCTCTTCTCCCTCCATGAAGTCCAAGAGCCAAGGGAGATAGACGGAGGGGCCAGCACTTATCCTAATGCATAGGGCTGATCAGACCCACTGTGTTTTTCTTTTTTCTTCTAGGCAGGATGATTCAGAATGTAGAAAAGGCAGAGAAAAAGAAGTTCCTTTTCCTTGGTCAACCTTTCATAGATTGGAGGAAGAGAAAATAGTGCCGAGGTGTTCCTTGTCCTGAGTGCTCCGTGAGGACGCATGGTGAAGAGAGGATTTTAAACACCATACTTTCTGTTTCCTCGTTGATGTGAAGCAGGTTTAATAATGTGCTGAGCAGCTTCGCTGGGGGCTAATTTTATCTTCCAGTTTGTCATGAGTCAAGTATTATTATCTTCCAGAGTAGAAAACTGATCAGAGCTCCAAAAGTTAGTTAACGTTCTCCCAATTGCAGAGATATGAATGAGAGATTCTAAACTGTAAATCTAAATTGTGGGCTCTCTGATTCCAAAGTCTATTTTCTCATTCTTATAATTACCTGTAAATCATTTATCATAACTGTGCCAGCAGATATAAAATATCATTTTTTGAACAATTTTGTAACTCATGTTTTTTTTGAAATATATTTTTCAAAATGTATATTAAGATACTAATAAACTTCCTAAGCTCAATTACAGCACTGTGGCCCTGTCCACACTAAGGCCTTCCACATTTTCTTTTCATTTCCTCGTATGTAATAGATCCACAGTCAGTTTTAGGAAGCCTTTGTTAGAGAAAATAAGTTCTATTTTTCCCCCTACTTAGTGTTGCTGCAAATATTTATTCTACATGTGTGATTAAAATCTGTCTATTACCTGTCTGTCTGTCTGTCTATCTATCTATCATCTACCTATCATCTATCTGTCATCTCTCTTTCCTCATTTATCTATTTATTCATTAGTAGCTTTTCAAGACACCTTTGGTGAAAGCTCTGTACTGTGAAGTTACCAGTATCCATTTTGCTTGGTAATTGGAACAGTACAGAATGTCTTACATCTGTCAATCTGAAAATCCATGTTTAGGTAATCTTACTCTTGTTTTTTTAAGTAGGAATGTGCGTTTTCTATGTCCCATATACAAACTCATCAGTTTCTTCACAGTAAAATAACATCTGGCACATCATGCACCTTGCTTTTGCATAGCTGGAAATGATCTTACCACCATAGTCCTCTGAGTTCTCTGCCATTTCTTCTGTTTTACAAACCTTTCCCATTTTGGGGGTTCAGGAGGTGATTACTCACTAAAGTTTCCAATACGAAACTATCCAGCAAGGATTTTAACTTATTTCATGACTTATTATATCCCTCCCGTCAGTAGCATTTTATGTAATGTCAGGATCCATGTTCTCTGCCTTTCTCTCTTTTTTGTGCTAATTGTTCATTAAAGGGCTTATGTCTCAATTATTTCTATATGACACATTTGTTCTAGAATATTTATTTCATAATAGGTTCCAATTTTGTCGCTTACTAGCTATGTTATCTTTAACAAATTTTTAGGCATTAAAATCTTTAGTTTTACAAAGTTTAAAAGTGGAAAGTAGTCAGTACCATGGGGGTAATGTGATCATTACAGGAAACCTTCAATCTAAATCACAAGTAGTAAAACAATTGCTATTGATCATTTGTTTCTTGATCCTTCACATCTACAACACCTTCCTTGACTACTTATATAAAAGAGTAGGCTGACCTAACTTAGAGGAACACAATTTAACTTCCAGGAAAGTCTCCATTCCATGTGAACTTCCCACCAGCTCTGTTATATCCCAAGTTTCCATGCACAGGCAGTAAGTCCAGATCAACATTAAAACACCTAGGAATTAAATACTGGCCTAGAAGGCTTGGTAAATGCATCATCAAAATCAGAGTCAGGCTTGAAAATGAAAATACATGTCCACAAGAAAACTGCATGACAAAATTCACAATAACAGGCCAAATTCCTATTCCCTGGTGACTGAATATACAAAATATGGTATATGACAAAGATTGGAAAGGATATGATTCAGAACTAAAATGAGGTGCTCACTTTACCAGCAGAAATACCAGAAGCTAAATGAAATAGCAAACAACTGATAAACACTAAAATATATACGAAACTAGGGGCTGGGGATATAGCTCAGTGGAATAAGTGCCTGCCTAGCAAGTGCAGGTTCTTGAGTTTGATCCCCAGTACCGCAAAAAAAAAAAAAAAAAGTTAAAATATATGGGAAACTGAAGGCATTTTTTTAAGTGAAAAAAGCCAGAAACAAATAAACAAAAAACAATGCAATGTATACTATTTATATGAAATACCCAGAAAAGGAAAATTTATAGATACCTGAAGATGACAAGCTGCTTCTTGCTACAGGAATAAAAGAGGTGATTTACTGCAAATGGACTCAGAAGAACTTTTGGGAGTGACAGAAATTTCTAAGAATAGATTGTGTAGAGAGTTCCACACATTTCTAAAATGACTAAACTCCTGAGATTTTATGAATTTTTTTTTGTATCTGGAGTATTTATTGACATATAGTAGATACACTCTATATTTATGAAATCAATACAACCATAAACTTTTTCAGATCTATGATGCATTGAACAATATTTTACCCAAAACAACATTTACAGATAAATATGTTACACAAAGAGGAATGTAATTTTGACAACCAAAATTCATATAAAACTTAAAATAATGATAATTTTAAGTTATATGTACCCTCTCATCTTTTCCTGTTTCACAGACTCATTGTGTTGAAAGTTTCTGATTTAGTAAATAGTTGTGCTGTGTCTTCCATTCTAAGCTAACATTTAATCCAATTTCCCTATTACTTGAGCAGATGTGTGTTCTTTCTGTGCCCTCTTTTTTAGGAAGTGGTTCCTTAACCCTCATGTTTTTAACTTATGGAGAAATGAAACATTAAGTCACAGAGAGGGTCCTCCCGTCTCTTAAAGTTGAAATTAATGGGTCCTAATAAGCTGCGACATCTTTCCCTTTTCCTCCATGCTTTATAGTGCATAACCGTTTATTATGCCTCTCTGTGGATTTTAATCCTCTCACTCATTTCTGACTTTGACACCATCTATACATCACATTTTTTCTTTTATTGTTTATTCTCATAAATACTTTAAGCCATTCGGTTCTCTTTATTCAAATGCAACCGATTGCCACGTCAGCTTTCCCCTCCATAATTACACTGTGGCACATTATGATAATTTGTTGTGGAAAACACAGAGGAGGTGTTTTCACTGACTTCTAGGACAACCTTGGAAATGATTTTATGGCCTTATGTCCCCTGTTTGTCAGTTTGTCAATACTGTTCCCATGTTATGGTGATGATTCTCATAGTTGATGTGAATGTGTTTCTAAGAAATGTATGATTGATTTTGCATTAAGCAAAGTAGCCTTGAATAATACTGAAGTAACGACCCAGCAACAAGGAGATACATCAATTATCTCTGGAAATATTGTATTTGTAAAAACCGTCAAACAGCCTATGAAAAGTGAAGCTAAAATCAAAATATGCACTATAGTTCATAATATGTAAAAAATCTTAGCATAACTTGGTAGTTGATTTTGCTTGAAATTCAGATATTACAAGTTGTTACTGTCATCTAAAATACTACTATGTTAGTCTTAGTCAGAAAATTCCCTGACAAAAAAATTACTGCCAATTGGATGCTCTTCTAGTCTCTCTATATTACCACAAAATGATTCTGTACAGAGATTTGATTATTTCTGAGTTATAATGGTGGGCTTGTCTATTAAAAGACTACCACTGAGAGAGTATACCACATAACAGGTGTGATGCAAGATTTTTGACACCTACTAAATACAGTTGTGTGTATAAAACTCTGTACATATGAACACATTTAATTTCTTATGTCAGTAGCAAATAATTTTATATGTGGATATATCATACTACTTCACTATTGCATAGTAGTTATGGGTAGGCACATTTGTAATCTGGTGCAAATTAATTCCTATATCTACATGCTTTTTTCTTTATCTTTAAATTTCATAACGTGTAGAAAATAACTTCTTAGTGTGATTCTCACTATTCATGTAGTCATATGGCTAAAGTAAGATGTCAAGAACTGCTAGGTATTACTGCAGGCAGAGGGAACATACAGATTAAAGCATGTAATTTTTGTCCTTCATGAGCTAAAACACTGAAACCTGTTTATATAAACTGAAAGGAAAGGAGTCAGAGGTGTGTCCTAGAAGACATGGGTAACTGATTCTCATGACGATGTCAAATGCTTTATCCAAGGAAGGCACTGAGGGCCACCTTTTCAGCTGCTTTCCCTGTAAACCAAGCTCTTGTAAGCAAAGCCACATACACTCATCAATATTTGAAATTCAGAACTTCCAAGGACAGTCACATCAAGCCATCAGCACCATGGAACAAAATGTGCATACTCAAGTTTTCATGTTGTTCACATGTGAGGTATTTCAGTGTTACATGGTATTATCACAGCCTATAAAGAAATGGGCTGACATCATTATATAAAAAATTAAATTCCAGGCTAATTATCCTCCAAGGCAGAACTGAAAACATGAGAAAGCTATAATAGTATGCATTTTGTTGTGATAACTAGCTTACTAAGCCAGTCGATCAAATTGGGAGGAAATGCAAACCTGACATGTGACCGTGGCTGGTTGAGGAGCAAACAAGGAAATTTCATCAATGTCAAAAATAGGGGAAAAAGACGAAGCTTTTGTGTTTCTGAATGAAGAGATTTGTGCTTTTCCAGAATATTTTTGAGAGTGTGCCACTCGATTATAATGTTTTTTAAAGCAAAATTTATGATCAGTCTTGTCTACTGATTAAAATAACGTTTCTCTAGGAGGCTTAAGAAATATACAAAAGTATTGTATTTATGGCTGAAGAGACACCGAGGAAAATGGTGGCCTTCAGGCATCTTCAAATACCCACGAGTTTAATGACTTCAAGCATGGATTTCATCTCTTCAGAAGCCCTTGACTGAGAACAGTTTCACGATGTTTGTCACTGTCTGCCCTTTCCTTTTGTGCTTGATGTGAAATTCTCAAGTCTGTGTAAAACATGCATATTGTACAAAAAGAGCAATGGTTAATGGTAGGATATACTTTACCTACTGGCTTTTTACTTATAATTAGATGTTCAGCTATATGCCTCTAGTGAGTCTGGTCAGTAATAATTAATATAATTTTTGCTATTGATGTATTTGGAGTGAATTACCAAATCTGATTCATCACTTCTATTCTATTATGTCAGGACAAAATTCTGAGGAACCTAGATTCAAACTAAAAGATCATTGTTATTCATACATAAAGATTATTCTTTTCAATATGATCACTTTGTGATAAAAATGAATTTTTTCAAATTTAAGGAACTGAAGAAAAAATGAAATACATTGAAGGATTTCGAGTATCTTATGAAATGTGCTTTGAAATAAACATTGAAAATTTCCTGACTCTCTTGTTGTTGTTGCATAATCACCTAATGATGCTAATATTTCGTACATGCTTCTGGGATTCTTCTATGGATTCATGAGACGTCAGTGATATATAGCTACACTCACATGAGAAATAAGGCAAAGACAGTGAGGTAGATTTCCAAGGGAGAAGCTATAAACTTAACTACAGGTATTAAATCAATTGCAAGATGTATTGCCAGCCAGTCCAATGTACAGTTGTCAAAATACATTCCAGGTCAGGTTCATTCAAGAGAATGCGAGTAAATATTTGATTGTTCTCCTTTTTACTCTGTCATTGTACAGAGATAGTCTCTGACTATAGGGGACCCCATCAGAAAACTTTTAGGAATATTTGGTAGTTACTTCAAAAAATAATTCCACACATAGAGGAAATGTTAGGGGAGAGGCACCACAAGAACAGCAGCACTGTACGCAACAACTAAACCTTGAAAATGGCTCCTATGTCCTTCGGTGGGGAAATGGATAAAGAAAATGGACTAGGATGTGTTCTGGAGTATTACTCTGCCCTAAAGAAGGATGAACTTAAGCCATTTATGGAAAAATGGATGCACTTGGAGACCATAAAGTTGAATGAAATAAATAGACACATAAACTTAAATATGGCATGGTTTCTCTTACAGGAGAAACCCATATTATGAGTAAATCAAAAAACAAAATGAAAGATGAAAGGAAGGAGAAAGATCTTTTGCTAAAAAAAAAAGGAACAAGAGATGAAAAGTAGGGAGGAGGCAGAGATGAAAATAAATGTATGTCCAGGTATCAATTTATCACACTGAATACAATGATTTTGTACTGCAGACACGTGCTAATAAAAATAAACATTAAAAAGCTGGTAAATATAAAAAAGAAGTAGAATATATTGTGGAAAATACGGTGATGGTTCTCTGTTGTTTGTATAAATCCAAGTTACCGGTTACACCTTAAGTCTAGAAGAAGGACATCTAATGAGTAAATTAACACAACAATGAGAGAGTGGATTTAATGGAGATGTTGAAGGAGGTATAAAAGTACTAAACTGTTGTGACACCAGTCTGATTTCCACTAAGTAGCTTTCATTCTAAATTAGTATAGATGCCAAACAGAAATTTATGATCTCAGGAATTCAGGCTCAGGCTCAGAAATTTCAGGCTGCAGAACACCCTAAACTGCAAGGGTGAGATTTGAGGAAGGATGACAAAGTTCAAAGTAGTGACCCCAGGAAAAATCATTGATTTTAGGAGGGCGCTCAAAAATCTACAAATGCCAAATTTGTCACATGTGCCAAACAATGCCCCCATTCTTGCTCAGTGCCCAGTATGCATATGCATTCATGAAGATTATCTGTCCCTCCATTATTACTGTTCCTCTCTTATTAGGGGAGGAGGCTTTACTGATTGGTGCTGATCTCCAAATGGTGCAATATTTGATGGTGACAATACCTACCGTGGCCTAAATAGAAACTTTTAGCATGAACTAAGTATAAGACAATGTAGAAAAAGTAACTGTCTTTTTAGGTCCTCTTTGGTATAGGTTCAAAAACTAGCCCCTCCTTGTTTATTTGATCTATGCCTTTATAGAATCAAAATATAAAAAATTTAGAGACCTTTGAATTACAATTCTATCTTCTCGTAGACTTGTGATTGATGTGTAAGCTTAGTAATTCATCTCGTTATAGCTCCTTGCTCTTCTTGGAAGAGAAAATGATACATTTTCACTGGCATTGTAAAGAATTATTTAGTCATGGCTATAAAATATTTCCAAAATATTAACCCATAAATATAATTTAAGATAAAAAATGCTTTCTGTAATACAATGCCTACTATTTGGACTTTACAAAAATGTTCATTTACTCATAAATTTTAAAGAAAATAAAATATTTTACAATGGAAAAATAAATATCATCATGAAAGAAATAGTTAAACACTTACTGTTGGTTTTCATTTGTATCTATTTGCATACAGACTAAATGCAATAGTCCATACTTTCAGTTAGCGATTTTCATAACATTGACACATAAATGAAAGGAGTTAGAGCTCATATCTTGTGTATATTTAACAAGCTCTAACAGAATTGTTTGCAAAATTTTATTGAAATCCCTGCTTTCATTTATCTTTGTTAGCACAAGCCTTAGAAATCAGCGGTATGGAATTCTTGTATAATTTAACTCTAAGAGAATTAAATGTGCAGGTGTTCGGAGAATAGCCCATTTTTCTAGGTAAATAAAATCTTTCAGAAGAAAATATATTATTTTTATTACCATATGAAAGAATATTCAATTGGTTTGATTCATTTCTAAAAGAATGAAAATACATTGAAAAGGAGATGGTAAATCAAGAAACAAAAATGCAATTAGTTGGTAGTAATTTCATGTAGTTGAATTAGTAAACAAGCTAAAATTGCTTAAACAGCTACATTAAGTAGTGTTAGACTGACAGCGTTTCTTAAAGTTGCGATATTAAACAAGGACATATGCAAAGCTGTATTGCAAAGAGTTGCATTTGTCAGCACACCCTCTGCAATACCTCACAACAAATTGATGATAAGCACAAGTGCAGTTCAGAGGAGTGGGGAAATTTGACAATCTTTACAAAAATTTCCAGTGTGTCTCTTGCCCCTCCATTTTTTATGCTGGACTTCGCACTGCCTTTCCCAGACTAATGAGTTTCAAGTGTCTTTAGAAGGTCTGTATGGGAAGAAGTTAAGTATTTTCCATTTTAATGCCTTGTACTCCTGATGGAAGTTCTTTCTTTTCGCCACCTAAACGTTTTATACAACATTTCAAGCTCACTTATTCTTGTTCTGCCCTCTGTGGCATTAGAGCACTGATCAGCACCTTCTATGTAATAATCCTTCATGTAATTGAAAACCAACTTGTTTCCCAGCCTATTTTCCAACTTAAATAATATTAGTTCCCCTAACCTTTCCTCTGAGATTCTATTTTCCAAGCTATTAATCATGTTTATTGCTTGTCCTTAAACCTTCTTCAAGTTTTCCAAGGTCTTTTTAACTTAGTGAGTCCACATCTACACACAGCCCTGTGATTATGCTAGAATTACTTCTCACATTGTATGCATTGTTCTCTTTAGATGTCCCGGGAGTTCAAACCATTAATTCATCTTTCAAATAACTCTTAGATTACCGCAGCCATCATTGCCCTCTTAGTCCTGCCAAATATACCCTCTCCCGTAAGATGATCCTATAGTTTGCATAATTACAGTCACTGTATTTGCCTACTTTTGAACAATTCCACTAGTGTAAAAATACTTTTAATTTTATATTTTGGGTATAAAAAGGAATCATCATGCACATTCCATCTTAGTATTTGTGAATTGTTTGTTTTTGTTAAAGTATAAAGAGTTTTAGGTGCTGGGGATATAGCTCAGTGGAATAAGCGCCTGCCTAGCAACCGCAGGGTCCTGAGTTCTATCCCCAGTACCGCAAAAAAAAAAAAAAAAAAGAGTTTAAAGTACATATAAAATTTTATACTGAAAGAGATTGCAATGTCAAGTGCACTAGATAGTAACATTTCTTTATTTAGGGACTTTTAGTTTCATATGCTATTCAGATTCTATGTGACATTCATTTTGGCATGAATTAAAATTAAACATATGGGCCTGTAGTCCTTGCATATCTACAATCATCAAAATATTTTTCACTCCCTCTATAAAATGTATTTCCTACAAACTTCTCAGTTTTATTTTAGACATTTTCCAGCCCCGCAGTAGAGCATGTTTGTCTTCCACTAATACTTGGTATATTCTAGCTCTCTGATTTCAATCTTCTAACATTCTTCTTTCCAATTTTTCTACACTAAAGTAATAGCAAATATAATATCTTCCATTTTATTTCCAAATGATTTTCTTCATCCAATTCTACATACTTTCTTTACTATGGCTCGCTATTAGTTTTCATTCAGTTTCATATTCTATAATAAAATATACACGCTTGAAACCAGTAGATAGAAAACAAATTTTCACCAATGTATTTTTAAATCTAAATAACCCATCTGTGTATTTTGCATACACATCTACATAATGCAATGTATTATTTAAAAGCAAGTCACATGTTGCTCAAATTGTCTATAGCTAATTTTCAAACCAGCTCCAAAACCATCTACTAAGAGAAAAAAACGTTAGTAGGTTTTAAATATTTAGAAGTGTTAACATGATAAGATATTGTACATTCTTTCTCACTGACAAACTCGGAGATTTAGATTCTGCATGTTGGTTAATATCCTGTAAAAGAAACATATTAATCAAATACTTGTTCTATTATATATTCTTCACATTCATATAATTATTCTAAACAGTGTAAACATTTTACATAAATCAAAGAGTCCTAAATCTCTTTCTAGTTATGTTGAATATTATAAGTTTTAGTTTGACTTTGAATTATAAATTAATCTCACCTCCCTGTGCCTGTTGTTTAGAACATTTTATCTTAACTTTGTATTTTAAGGAAGTTGGAAAGAAGTAAGCTATTTCAAAACTAAATACAAGTTGATGAAATCATATGCTAGAAGCCACAATTCAGAAGTTCTTTTAATCTTCACAATAGTTACTGATATTCATTAAGCAATTAAGCATTATATGTAAATATATTGTCTATAGTATGTATGCAACACCCATAATTATTTACCATTACCATTACTTCTATTGTACTGAGGTATTACATAGTGTCATCTCTTGATAATTTGTGCTCTTCTATATGCTATAATAAAATGCATAGGCATTAAACCAATATGCAGAAAACAAATTTTTACAAATATATTTTTAAATCTAAGTAAAACATCTCTTCATGTTGCCTACACATGTGCAATGGAGATACATAAGCTGGGCTTTCATCTCAAATACTGAAATACCAGGGTCCTTATGTTTCCAAAAAAAACATCCAGCAGGTCACATGTAGCAATTTTAAAACACAGGTGACATCAGAAGGGATAATGAACTGGCCCTTGTGAGGCATTCAATACATTGACTGATACTTTCCTTTAGGGAGAAAAAAAATTAAAGCTTAATCAGTGTGTTTCTGATACAATAGCTGCAAGTTTTCTAAAAAGTTTATTACTGTGCTTTATTTATTATTGTTATTGCTAGTTTACCAATATGGCAACATTTCAGTGGTTTAATTGGTCTCACCATACTGGTGCATTAGCAAGTTTTGATTTCCATTTTAAATTATATTGATTAATAGCCACATTATATTCTTGAAATATTCTAGAAATATAATTTTTCAAATTGGTCTAAATCTAGAGCTTTCAAAATAAGCACACATGATAACAGGTCTGTAATGATATTTATCTGAGATTTTACAATAAAGCTCTTAGGTTGATTATGTATTTTGTACAAGCCATTTCCTAGTTAACCCCTGAGAATAAATATTCTAATATAGTACTGTGTTCTTACATCTCCAAAAATCTCAGCCTCATTTTTATCAAAGATGGAGTTCCTCTACAATTCCAATCCAAATATAAGTACAGAGTAAACTAGTCCTTGCACCAGGGTTTGGGTTCCCACGCTACAAGGCCAAAAGGATTTTAAGCATTTATTAGAGAAAATACATGACCTTTTATTCAATTTTTTTAATTTAGAGTATTAATATGGAGATTGCATCAGGATTTGATGTGCCTTGGCAAACTATAATGAACCAAACAGAGGTAAATAATGTAATCAGAGCAGCAGCTGGATGTCAGGCCTGCCAACCACCAACCTAGAGCTTCCTCAGCAGCCGGGACAGGTGTTAGTGATCTAAATGAGGTTGATGGAAAGATTTTCATCACTTTACAATAATTCTGGCAACTAGACCTATGTTTCTGCCATGCCAGTCCTGTTTCCCACTTTGTTTTCTCCAGTTTTCCAGCAGGTTTTTAAAAGTTTTATATCACCCCCCAACAGCTTGACTACTACCCCTCTCTCCAGGTCAGACAAAGAAGTAATGCACAAAATTGTATTCTTCATTTTCCAGTATATTTCTGGAACACCACCAAAATTTAAATATTCCGTCAGTAGTTCTTTTATTAACAAAGTGATCCATGCCGTAACTGAAAACTTTACTCTGTTTTGCAATAAAGGGGATGTATTATCTCTTTCCTCAAACATTAAATCAACAAAATTGATGGACTGCCTACCATATATGACATTTTCATAATAACTCTTTAAAAGTAGTCACTTTGTCTTTAAGGAGGTTACAACATTTGGCGAAGCAGGCTATAAACTATCAAACAGCGGTAGCAATAGGTGTTAGCAATTGACCAGAGCCAAATTAACGGTACAGATAGCAAGTGCTATAGGATTTTCAAGGGGAGAGAAAGTACATTGGAAAATCAAATAAATGGCATCTGTGGATGCAGTAAGGCATAAACATAATTCAAACTTAGATAAAATCAAATGAGAAATAAATGCAGTGTAGAATTGGCCTCTGCTGCAGTTTACGTGTTGCAGCTAGAGTGTGGCTGTGAACAGGGAGTATTAGAGGGAGAGCAGTGGTGACAGGGACAAGGGACGATGATGGTCATCGCAGTGCTAAAGGGCGGCTACCCCGCTAACTAGCTAAAATGTTAGTACTTCCTGAGAGGGCAAATGGGATTTCTCTGCGCTAAACAGCACCTAGTTTTATGCTGAGAACAAAATCGTGCAGAGGCAGCATGATTTTCCAAGTGTTGGATGGAAGGAATAGATGCCAAGAACAGCTACCTCGCGGCGCATTTGTAGATGAAGTCAAACTTAGAATCCAGAGCGCGTTGATAGTCAAACGATGAGTTTCAGGCTCACCTCACTGTGACAGGAGCAACGTAAGCAAGGGAGTGTGAGGATGGCAGAACCAGAGAAAATTCTTCTAGACTGGTTCGCTTTCTGTGCACAAGCACACGTGAACACACATCTGCGCGCCTGCGTACACGTGTGTAATGTCAGCGCGTTACATCCTTATAGCCGGGCAGGCAGCCGGGCAAAGGCATTTTAAATGAGTCCAGTGCTTTCATCTCTCACTCTCTCTTCAACTCTCTTCTCGCACTTCGCTGTAACATCTTTATATGGCTCTTCTTCAAAAATGTGAGGCAGGTTAGGGCTACCGGAATGAGTTCTCTACCTGGCAGGCTCTTCCTCTTCCTCTGGATGTATGTACATGGTTTCTCTGTCTCTCTGTCTCTCTCTCTCATAACAAACAAATAACAGAAGTCAAAATCATTTTTACATAACACAATCTCACCACCAGTGACAGTCTTTAACATTTATTACAATTTTTATATAATAATATTCTATTACTGAAAACCTTTGAATACACTCATTTTCAAAAACATTAAACACCTTCACCCACTTGTCATTAAGGTTATTCTTGAGGATGTTTTCCTTTGGCAGAAGTATTTATTACCGTGCATTTAGCTATTCAGTCGGCATCGTGGCTTTTAAACATTGTTTAAGATATATTTTATAATATTTATAAATCTTTAGTTTTAATGTAGAATGCAGCTGGAAATATGATGATCAGTAAGATTTTTCTCCTTCAATGTGAAGGTAATAGTTATAAAATTTATCCAACGGTTTATAATCCCCAATGTGGATTTCTAAGTACAAGCTCTTAATGCAATGAGGCAGAAAAGATGAATGTGGAAATGATGCTGCAGCTAAACACTCACTATCCCGATCAGCAAGATACAAAATTGAAAGCCTTTCTCTGTTACCATAGCAATATTCATTTGCTGTAATATAACATTCATCACCCTGAGCAGAATGTATTATTGATACAACTCTTTACCCTGTGTATTATTTCTCTCTACATCATCTTTCATATTTAAGTGCGGAATAAACTTAAAACCAAAGCCTATTATGTGATCTCACCAACTGCAAACATGCATAACTGTTTACAATTTCAACTGAAATTTCAAACTAAATCGTAATGAAATCAAAGGACTGTAATTTTATTGGGAAAAGCTAAACTATTACAAACTTTAATACTAAGATTAAAAAATACCAAGTGCTTCTATAGAATGAAGCGGGGTAACGTGTTTTAGATTTTGTGATCAGGTTTTTGTAAAACCTCTCTGAATGGGTGGAATTCTAGCTGAGAATGGAAGAATGAGAAACCAGTCATTGTTAATGGCGCTGTCTCCCACATCCATGGATCTTACGGAGACCCTCAAGGTGGAAATTGTAGCCCACAAAATAGAGCTAGAGCTCAGCAAATAAAGGAGAGAACAGTTTCGGCTGAAATTGATGGGGTAGAAAAGTACATAATGACAGGGGTTCAGAATCTCTGGGAAGGAGCAACATTCCATTCTCTGTGCTGTGGAAGCCATGGTATGGTGCCAGACATGGGTATGACATTGTATAATGTAGGCCATCAAAGTCTCGGTGTCATTGCTGTGTGTTTAGATTGGGGGTGAAGGGACAGATGGATGGAAAGGCAAGTTTAGACCACAGACTATGGAGTTGAATGTGCCACCCGTATAACTAGCTACGATTTTGAATCTTATAGTCAAAATTGAGGAAACGAGCATATATTACCCATTTTTTTGATACCTAAGTCTAAATATAATTACTTAAGAATGATGTCATGTTTTCTATCTTCACATTAATGAAAACATAATGCTAATAATCATGCATAGCAAGTGTTGGCAGGCTCTCAACTACTGTTTGAGAGAATTAAACATCAGGGTTTTCTTTAAACGGCCTCCCCAGCTAGTTTATTTTTCACCTGGCAAAAAATGTGCCTTCAGAAAGTTCCTTATATGATTACATATTTGAGTTTTGAAACATTTTGATGTCCTCTGGAAAAAAAGTAAAATTAATCACATTTTTAAAAGAAAACCTCATTCATACGTGCCCTTTCTTCCACAAGTCCTAGTAACTGCCAAGTTTGATCCGTTGGTTTCTTGTTTGTGATGTTGCTGAGATGCAGAGAACTGTAAATAATAATGGCTATGTTGTTTTCCCAGAAGATGGCATTTTTCTGCCTAGATATTTGTAGACCTCCTTTTTCCATTTCCTTGCAGTTCAGACACTTTACCAGCATAATTCTCATTGTCTTGTTATACACCAAAGTTCTGTAGGTCTTTGCCTAAGAGCAGCTTGCTTTTCCTGAAGCTTCATTCATTTCACAAGAGATTTTTGCGTAGTTCAAGTTTGATTGGATTAAGCAATGACAACATTTTATTTGACTTGATTCTATTTATTTTGTTTTATTTTATTTTATTCTGTAGTACTGGGGATTGAAATGAAGGTTTTCTACTGAGCTACTTCCCCAGTCCTGTGTTGTTGGTGGTGGTAGCTTGTTAGTATCTCTAAAAGTTTTGATATAGGGTGCCACTAAATTACCCAGACTAGACATGAACTTGTGATCTTCCTGCCTCAGTCTCTCAGACTGCTGAGATTATAGGCATATATTACCATCTCCAGTTAGCAGCTATTTAAACAAAATTTCCCAATGATTTATTGGCATTCCAGCCATTTTTTTTCTGTGATCAGAAAGCACTTTCTGTTATTCTTTGATTTTTAACGTAAATTTAGAGGTTAATGTAAAAACTAAGTATCTTACATAGCTAAAAATAGAGGATTCT
Source organism: Dinomys branickii (assembly GCA_004027595.1). Lineage (NCBI taxonomy): Eukaryota > Metazoa > Chordata > Mammalia > Rodentia > Dinomyidae > Dinomys > Dinomys branickii. The sequence continues at coordinate 11,534 of PVLD010009275.1, read as the reverse complement.
GGGGTGGGGGTTCAGCTCGGTAGTAGACACCTTGGGTTCAATCTCCAGTACTGCAAAACCCACAAAAAGAAAAATCATTTTTAAATTAGTCTATGAGCTATTTCAAATAGTTGAAAGATAATTTATAAAATGATAAAATTTGAAATACTTATTAAGCTAAGACTACAGAAGTCATTTAGTGCATATTTCTGTCCAAATGATATATAAGGTCCTTTAATTTTTATGTTTTCCAAATTTATATTAATAAATATTTTATTTATAATTATAAAATTTAAAAATCATGTTCAGAAGTATTACAAGATTAACATTGAGACAATCTATTTATTAGTAATTTTTCAAGTTCCAGAAAGCCATAAAATTAAACACTGGCTCACTAAAGCATATATTTAAGTCATAAAACTAGAAAATTGCTCAAAATGAAATAAACTGGTGTGTTCTAATTCTTTTTTCACTGTGTTTCCATGGAAATCAGTGGCTCAGTATATTCAAATATTTAAAAATAAACCAAAACAAGTGATCTGATGCTTAAAGCATTTATTGACTCTCAACTCTATGCTTATTACAGAAAAAGAAAAGTGTATATATATATATATATATATATATATATATATATATACATATACATATATATATATTTGTTATAGTGTGCTGAGAAAAAATCTGGTTGACTATTAGCTAGAATTCTTAGGTGAGACATTCTAAGTCCTTCTGGAAAGACTTAATTAGACCCTGAAAGCTCAACTAACTTGGTCAAATATTATTAGCAAATGAAAATTGTCCTTTTTAAAATATACATTTGTAATAATGAATAAACATTTTCCATTTTATGAGTCACTTTTACAACATTTTACATACAAAATTGCAGAAATAGAAGACAGTTAACAGATTACTGTGTGTCCTGACTTACTGTGTGTATAGAGGCTAGAAGCGCAGTGCTGTAGACATGGAAGAACACCATGAAAGTTGCTTGTCATGGTGGAAATATGGACGTGGTTTGCATCAGTCAGTTGCTTTACATTTTCTCACAAAATCTTTGACATAAACATCTATAGTTGTAACCTCATGTACATAGTTAGCTCGTGTGTACTGGCAGAGATTTTCTCTATATAAACTTTATTTGCTACTTTATATCAGTTAGCATTATACTCAGGGGAGAACAATGTAAAATAACTGATGTTCAATTGAAATAGTCTATCATTTTCTTCAGTGAGAAGCCATATGTGTGCAGACAGGGACGGCTGCAGTTTTCTGGGCTGGTGGGAGCTCTGGCTTCTTTCATCTCGGCTCTGCGCTGCATGGGCTTTAATATCTAAGATCGTTTCATGGTCCAGCATGGTTCCAGGCCTTATGGCACATGTGCATTTCATAAGCAAAACAGCTTTCTGCTCATGTTTACTTCCAAATGGCCAGAATATAGCCACATTTCTCTATGTAGATAGAAAAGACTGTGGAAAATGTAATTTTAGGCTAAATGGAAGATATTTCCCCAAACATTTAGGACTCCATATATAAAAGAACAATTGCTGCTGGGGAGCAAATATGTGGCAGGAAGTGCTATTAGGAAGCAATAAAATTTGGCATAATTTTATTTTTCAGCCAATGTCACTTGGCATAATTTTATTTTTCTTCCTAGGATCTGCATCATAGGAAAAATCTGTAAGTGAGTTTCCTCTTTCTTCCGCCAGTGGTCTGCACGTTCTCCTCAACATAGATGTGCAACCATGTAAAAATATATGGTTTCTCATAAACTCTCTCTACTCATAGACTTTCTGTAGCTCTCAGTATATTCAGAATAAAATCCATTCTTTATTATGACTCTTAAAGCCTTGAGATCCGCTCTCACTATTTCCTTGGCCTCCTCTCGATCTCCTGCTCTTCTTCTTTTCGTTGCTAAAATTGCCTTGACTTCTTGCCTTTTGCCTCGTAAGTCAAACATGCTTCCAAATCAGGGGATTATTCATGTTTTGAGATAACCTTTTCTTGACCACCCACTTGTTCTTGATCATTTACCTGTTTTCACATTTCTTCATAGAAATGTTGCCTTCTGAAACATGAATGTAGATATCATTCACCTCTTCTCAGAGTGTAAATTTTACAAGTTCTTTGTTTTATATACTATCTTTAATCAGTGTTAAAATGATGTCTACCTTGCAGCACTCAACAAGAACTTCCAGAAATTTTCAATAACTGGTATTATGACCTTTTAACATCTCACTATTTTATATTCTTAGGTTGGTTTGACCTATAATATTTCCATTGCAGCCTGATTTTTTTAAGAGTGTGGCCATAGACTTTCATATCATGGTTATTTATATCCTTTTACCTTAATATTTGATTTTACATCAAGTTTTATGCCCATGTGATGTGATTGCATTAGCAAGATTGTTAAGTCAGTTTTATACAGGATCAGCTTTGACATTATTCATAATTTCTAAATGTATATATCGATTTTACTTATTTCAGTATTTAATTTTCACTTATGAGTCCTGTTTCAATTAGTTCCTTTTATTTTTGTCATTGATGTTTGATTCTAATATTTCCTCTTCAGATGTGTGAGATATTAGCATATATGCAAAAAATTATACAAAACTTGCTTCACCCCTTAAGCTTTTTTGTTGGGCGAGGAGCATGTATGTGTGTTTGTGTGCTCATATGTGTGTGTAATCACCACAAAAATAAAAATAAAAAACACAACTAACCTATTCCCTCTGAAACCCTGCCGCACAGAATTATTCAAATATCCGTTACCAAAATTCAGTTTAAGCTGCTCTCACACTTCAAGTGAGTGGTATCTTCTCACAGTGTAACTGGCTTCCTCTACCCATCATGACATCAACTAGACTCATGGAGGCTGCCTTTACACTAGTATGAGTTGTCCTTCATTTTATTGGTAGATATTATGCTCTGGACATTTCACAATCTATTCCATTCTTCTACTGGTGGACCTCTGTGATATTTCCATTTGGGGTTATTGTTGGTAGAGCCATGAAACATTCTGTGCACATCTCTTAAAAGACTTATGTGCTCATTTACCTCCATTACATACTTAAGAAAATTGCAGTCCCTGGGACATAGCCCTATTGCATTAGATATTGCCAAGAAGCATTTGCAGCTATTGTTCCTGTTTTATACTGACACCAACAGTGTGTGATGCATTTAATTATTCCATATCCTGGTCAGTAGCTCCTATTTTCAACCTTTTATGAATTTAGCCTCTTTGGGTTGGTATACATCCATGGTGGCAAACTCGTGGCCCATGCGGTATTGTGTTTTATTTTTAAGACAGAAGATATAGAAGCACAGCTATTTTTTCTCAACTATGGCCTCATTATTCAGGTTTAATTGCAGTGTAAATAAGAGAATTTGTGTTTGCAGTTTGGTTTTCAATATCTAAATGATTCACCATCACTGGCATATAGTAATATCTCACTGGAATTTTAACTTGTATTTACAGTAATAGCTCATTGGAATTTTAACTTGTATGATGTTGGTCAAGTTTATAAACGTTTATTTGAGAGGAAAAGTTTTAAAGCCACATAGCATCCCACAGTATTTCTGTCATATCAAATAGATTTTGATATTGAACTGTTTGGTTTTCTTCATATTCTATACTTTCAGTAAATTTTTACTGTATTATTTGGTCTAAAAGCTTTCTGGATGTATACATAGCTAAGTATTATCAGTGAGCTCTAAATATATACTTTCAATTATATTGGTCTATGATAAATTGACTTGAAGATTAATAATATTTAATATATAAAAATTCTGATATTGTGAAGCATAAAGTTATGTTTCTATGTTTTGTATTTTTCTAAAATATTTCTTTTTTTTGAGGTATGCAGAGTTCTTTCATCAGGTAGTATATTCGTGTTTATTATTTTAATATTTTTCTTAGTAGTAGTATTTATGATTATTTTTGAAAATATATGTGCTCTAATATTACAATATATTTTTATTTTTTTCCCCACATTTTCACTTCCTTCTCTTTATTACGGTTGGCTTTTTACATAGGCAGATTAATAATGAGTACTTCTCATCAATTTTGCTTCTTATCATTACGTATTTTTTGGACTTCTATTTCATTCTGCTTACATTAAACCATACTTTATTTAATATGATTAATAATACCTTAATATATTTTGATTTGCTTTTCCTACCTATTCCTTGTGCATTTTCTTTTATTTTACCTGTGTTCTATTAATCACATTACAAAATTTCATGTTTGTGCTGGTATGTCTGTTGTAGCTGACAATCTGTTTCATTTTATTCTCTCCCCTTTATATATGCTAATGGTGTTAAGATGTGTTTCTTCTTTCTCTGTAAATTGTTAGGCTGAGGTAGCTGGCATGTTTGCCTCTTCCACTTGTTAGAAGCTACTCCAATTTTCTTTTCCTTTAAGTAGTGATTATCTTTTTATGTATTCCACTAATGAAATATGAATATTATTCATTTTTCAATTGATAAGCACTTCATCACCTGAAACAACTTTTTAATATATCTTCACTCAAAACCAGGACACACCATTCAGTGTTATTTTTTTCCTTTAATTTATCCACCTACTTTCTTTGCTCTTTTTATATAATCACTTAAAAATATCTTACTTAACTTAGCACCCTTACACCTTCACTTGCTAAACACTTCTCTGTCCTGATCATTTATATATGACAGTGCTTCCCTCATGATCCATTCAAGGACCTTCTTCAGCACTGATATTATCTATTCATTAAGGAACTATCCTTCATATATAAGCTACAATTGTAATCCAAACTTCATACGTTGCTTAAGAAGGTTTTGCTTGTAAAAATGTGAAGGGCCAATGAAATACTACTAGTTTTTTATTCTCAAGAGGCTATCAGAATTATTAAGCCCTTCTCCTTCCTGTGCAGTGCTTGCTAAACAACTTTTAATACTTAAGCACTTGCATCAAATTGCTGAACCAGATTAAGTCACATTCATGTAACTATTTTAAAAGACAATTTGGGGAGTGTCAGGCATATAACTTTTTAGCTCTATTTACATCCCAAGTTAGAATGATTAAATTTATATTTTCTAGAGCTGTTCAAAGGATACTCCTTTCAATATTGTAAAAAGTAGGAAAGGAAAATAAATCATACAGAAAGTAAACATTTATACTATTTTATAAAAAGAAAAACTAACCCTGTCCATAAAATTACCATTAATGTTACCTTTTCACTAATATTTCCCTGATATTTCTTTTCCCTTATTTATATAACTCTCAATTTCTCTAATGTATTGTTTGAATTCTTTCCTGAACTACACGAATGATAATGTTTCCCAGTTTCTAAATAATCTCAGAAGTTTTTTTTTTCCCCCATGATACATATGGAATTATTGGAGTGAAATTTTTTTTCTTTCTTTTTCTGAAGATACTAACATTTTTATTTTGTAATTTCCATTTTGCCAGCATGAAAGTCCTTGCTCACTTTTTGTTCTTGGATTTCTGAATTTTAAATCTTTCTTAAATATCAGTGAGGTCAGAATCTTCCATTTTGTTCAAGGCAAAGTCAGAGGCTCTGTGTTTCTGTGGTTCAGACTTCAGTCACTGCATGTTATACCTTGTCCTATTTTCAGTGTGCCTCATTATCCCAGTCACATGGGTAACAAAGCCCATCTGTTTTACATTCTCCTGACAGTTCCCTTTGGATTTACGTATTCATATATTTTACTGCTAAGTTCTTCCTGACATCTACTATTCCCGCTTCTGCCCTTGCTTTGCCCTGATTTATTTATCCGAGAATATTGAGAGGAAGCATTCTGAAAATTCATAGAAGTATGACCACTTCAAAATGCTTTCCTGTTCTAGCAAGCCTGACTACGTATTCAAATGAGTTGTGCTTGGAGTTAGGGGTTAAGTAGCACATACCCATGTCCCTATATTCCCAGCAACCCCTAGTTAAAAAAAAAAAAATCTATTGTTAGCAGCAAGTTGTGGGGGTAAGCAAGCTATGGTTTTTGCCTCATCCTACACATTTATAAACAAAACAATATAATAGGGGCATGTTTATGCCAAGAATATTTACTTTCAAGTGATTGAATTATTATGTATGGAAAAGATTTATTCCACTCAAAAGCCTTCCTTTACATAATGAAAAAGATTACATTTCAGTTCAAAATTAAGACTAGAGGAGCAAAAATAGACTTAATTGTTAAACACAGAGAGGGTACACTGAAGTTATTATAAATCACAATGACTTTTACAAGTGAACTTTTGAGCAAAGAAAGGTTAACCTAATTATTCTGCTCTGGCAAGTTTATTTATTTATTTAGTTTTAGGTCTGAAAAATGAAGGAGCTTGCTAGAAAACCTCATTAAGAAAATAACATAGATTTCATGGAAAGAAAGCACATCAACATGGACTTTACAAAGACATATTTTTAAAATCTGACCTAATGAAAGAGACAGATATAGAAGTAATTATTTCAGCATCATGGGAACTAAACTATTTTTCTTACTATGAGATGGAGTCTCATGCAGTTATCTATGTTGAAACACTTTGATCTAAAAAGTGTCAACTGTATATGCTTCAACTTGAGGTAGAATATATTCTTAGAGAAATTTTTGGCCAAAAAATAACTGTACCTTGTTCATAGATGATGGAAGAAACACAAAATTGACAGAAAGACTTGCAGTGGGAAGTTAATAAAATTTAACAAATACCATCAGTATTTTCTTCTTTTCCCCAGTACTTGAGATTGACCTAGCACCTCATGTATGCAACTGTTCTGCTTAGCTACACCTGCAGGCCTCCATCACGGTTTTTAAAGGAAAACTATCACGCTATAATTTCTTGATTTGATTAATGAGGCAATGGTTTGATTACTTGTTAAAAATAAATTTTCAAGCATAATATATGCATGCTATATTTTTCTAATTTAGAATTATTTGGGGAATATATTTCTTATGTAGTATTAATAAAAGTATCATCTTTCTCAATAATGTATAATCTTTTTTTCCTCTTTAAACTGTAATTCCCCAGCCAGTTTGACTCATAGAATTCTTTATTTAATGCATGTACATCAGCACATTTATTAGACAATTTTTACTTATTATGATCTGTTTGTATCTTATATGTGTAATAATTTTATCTCATGTGTCAAGCATTTTTTATTTTAGACATGTTTAAGTTTTTAAGGTTTATTTTTTCTGTCCTATTTCTTTTCTTCCAGAAATACTAATTGCTTTTACACTGGTTTTTAGTTTTCTCTCTACCACAATAACCATCTTCTTACTAAATCCCTTAATTTCATTGTACATTTACTTAGGTATTCTGAGGATTTTCTAAAAACATATCACTGAATATGTTCACTGCATAAAATGTACTCTAGTGCAGATACTACTTTAATAGGAACTGATATTATTGAAATAATAATATGCGCACATATGTAATTACAAAGTCTGAAGCAAAACGCAGGGGTTTTTCAAGTATGTGGAAGAAGAGACTTAAACTTTTCAGCCAAGACGTGAAGAAAGTTAGTAGGAATTTATTCAGTTAGGTCGTAAAAAGGAACACTCTTTCCAGACAGGGAGGAAATTCAGTCAGGGCCTCCAATATTGGAAAGTTTATTGCACAGTAGATGATTCTGTTTTGTCCAAGTAGCTGGACTACAGAATAGATTGAAACAAACAAAGAAAGAAGCTAGAAAAAATAGTGTATGAGGCTATTATAACAATCAAAACTTTTATTTAACAAGACAAACATTCTTTTGTTTTCTAAAGTAAATCTTTCAAAGTGTTCTCCATTTTGTACACAGCATATTCACCGAGTTTCACTAGTCTCCGCTTTGCTCCCTCTGCTCACCTGTGACGTAAGGGTGTTCCGCTGTTGGCAGGTTCGTCACCTGCGTGGCAGCATTCGTGTAGATAATGAAGTTCCTCCTAACTTACAGAGCTCAAGAGCCCTGTGTTCAGTCTTCCCATTTTCATGACATTAATAAGAGTGCTTCATTTTTCATCTCACTATGCATAGTTCAGGATTTCAGAGATTCTGGCATGAAAATTTTGAACTACCAACTGTGTTCTTTGTAATGCCATCTAGCATCTGATGGGTAATTGTTATCCTTAAATGTAAAATACTTCCCCAAAGTCTCATGTGTTTAGATGTAGATTCTGGAAGTTGACTGGTTCATGGACTGTGCTACACTCGTCAGTGAAAAATTCGACTGGTTGATTCATAGCGGAATGTGCTTTTAGCTGGCTGAGCCTGGTTGGAGAAGGTAGGTGACTAGCGACGTAACCCGGGTGGGTACATTTTCGTCCTTGGCTCTTTTATTCTGGCTGCCTTCTGGTTGCTATGGGTTAGCAAGTTTCCTTCACCACACTGTTCAACTGCTCCCTCGTTTGCTTGTGTGATTTGGGGACTGAAATCAGCACCTTTGGACTTACCTATATCCCCAGGCCTTTTTGTATTTTTATCTTCTGAGATGGCCTGGTAAGATTCTTATTTGCTGAAACTGGGCTCAAATTGGTATTAACCTGACTCAGTTTCCCACAGTGCTAGGCTTACACACATGTCCCCATGCCTGGCTCTGCCATGACATTTCTGCTTTAGATACAGCTGAGTTTAGGTAAAATGCCCTGAAACCAATAATAAAAAAAAAAAAAAAGATCCTATCCTCCTTATACTGCAGGTGATTGGGTATTTTGTCTCAGAGATGGAAAATCTGACTAACCTTGTAGTGGAAAGAAAATAGTAAAAAAAAAATCACAGTGTCAGTATACAATCTCAAGCAAATTTCCTCTGTATTGATCAAGTCTTCTGCCTTGTTACAATACCTGTTCTCAAGAGGCACTCAATCTTATTGAAATTTTACCCTTTCTCTAACACAACATCAAAAGAAAATCCTTTTAAAAAGTTAGCCATTACAAATATTTGTTTCAAATCTTTCTTTCATAGATTGTTACCTGTTTTGTTTTGTTTGTTGTTGTTGTTTAGTCTACTTTGGTCTCCAGCTGTGAAGGGAGCTACAAAGGTTTCCTTTGTTATCTTTCTACTTTACTCCGGCAGCTTATTTCTCTCAAATTTTATTAAATTTTTATTCAAGTAAAAAAACACATAAACAAATGAAACTCTAGTCCTCTTTTTCATAGGTCTTCCTGTCAACATTCAAAACTTTTGCACTTCAAAATTTATCTTCTTTTGATGAAAGTACTACCTCTATGCTTGTACTTTGGGTTATGTTAATCTCCTAGACTGTGAAGTCCTTTGTTCTTTTGTAAAGGAAAAATCCTATTCATTCATTAATGTTAAAATCTAGCAAGCGTGAATGCCGGGACCTCGGCTGGGAAGTTCAAACTGGGCGTATTTCTCTGAGATGCCGGGGGAGATGCGGTAGGGTGGACCAGGCTGCCGTGGCGAGACGTGGGAAAGCCCCAGACGCTGGGAGCCAGGGACGATCCGCACGGGGAGGAAGCTTGGCTCGGTCCAAGCGCCCTGGGAGCACAGTCAGCTTGGTCCCTCCCGCCTCCTGAGCCGGTGCAGCTTTCCGGCGACTCCCGACAGAGATCGGCTTTTTGGTGGCGGCAACGCCCGGCAGTCCCACATTTCGCGCGTATCGGGCAGGCCGCGCAGAAAGCCCCAGACGCTGGGAGCCAGAGACGCTACACGCGGGGAGGAAGACTGGCTGGGTCCGAACGCCTTGGGAGCGCAGCCAGATCGGTCCCTCCCGCCTCCCAAGCCGGTGCAGCCTTCCAGCGACTCCCGACAGAGATCAGCTTGTTAGGGGCGGAGACGCCCGGCAGTCCCACGTTTTGCACATATCGGGCAGGCCGCGCAGAGGGCCCCAAACGCTGGGAGCCAGAGACGCTCCGCGCGGGGAGGAAGATTGGCTGGGTCCAAACGCCCTGAGAACACAGACAGCTCGGTCCCTCCCGCCTCCCGAGCCCGCACAGCTCTCCGGCGACTCCCGACAGAGATCGGCTTTTTGGCGGCGGCAACGCCCAGCAGATCCACATTTCACGCGCATCGGGCGTGCCGTGCAGAAAGCCCCAAAGGATAGACTGGCACCTTGGAAGCTTTCTGCCTGCAGGGACTCCAAAAACAGGTGAGATATCGGCGCTCGCGACCAGATCACCGAGTGGGGGAGGAGATCCATCCCTATACCTGCAGGGAACCCTGGGAGGGTGGGGGAGCGGTCTTACACACCTCACCCAGGTCACTAGGTAGGGAGTATCTAACCAATATCTGTACAGCCTTTTAAGCGGAACTCTCAGAAGAAAGCTTAAGGGACATTCCCCCAAAGAAAAGACATTGGAGCAACCTCTGCAGCAGACCTTTGCCTGCTGAACTGACTGGGGAATCTACTGCTCAAAATTTTGAATCAGATACCCAAAAAAAGGGAAGACAGAAGAACAAATCTCACCAGAAAGCTTAAGGGACATTCTCCCAAAGAGAAGGAATCATTGGAGCAGCCTTTGCAGCAGACCTCTGCCCACTGAACTGACTTTGGAATTTATAGTTCCACATTTTCAATCTGATACCCAAAAATGGGAAAACAGAGGACCAAAACGCAGTCTCAAAACTCAACCCCACCCAGAACAAGTTTTGAAGAGGAAGGAACAAGGGAACCAGGAAGCCTCATAACTTCAAGATATGAAACGATTGCATCCGAAATTAAACAACTCCAACAGGCCATGAAAGAGCTTAAAGAAGAAATAACCCCCATACCCACAATGATTTCTCAGATAAAAAACGAGATGAAAACAATGATGGAAGAAATGCTCCATTTACACAGACGAGAAATAGACAAAAGTCTAGAAGAAAATAGGAAACAAATAGAAACCTTACAAGAGCAATTCAGGAATGAACTACCAATAATAAAACAGGTCCAAAGAGAATGCCAGGATTTCAAAACTAACGCTGAAAGCATGAAAAACCATTTAAATGAAACCGAAGATAGAATTTCAGAACTTGAAGACAGCATGGCAGCTTATGAGCGTGAAAGAATCTCGTGATATCATCAAAGACACAAGAAAAGTCAATCCAACAGCTGCAAGATGAGGCAAAACGTAACAATATCCGAATTATAGGAGTGTGTGAAACAGCAGGAGATCCCACAAATGATATAAAAGGAATATTTGATGAAATAATAGCAGAAAATTTCCCAAACAAGCTAAAAGATACTAAATTTCAGTTAAGCGAAGCATATAGAACACCAATGATTCATAACCCAAAGAAAAACATGCACAGGAATATAATAATCAAGATTCCAGATATCCACCAAAAAAACACAATATTAAAAGCTGCCACAGAAAGGAAACAGATCACCTATAAAGGAAAGCCCATAAGAATCACAGCAGATTTCTCAACGGAAACCAAGAAAGCAAGAAGAGCTTGGAGCGAGATACTACAGATTCTAAGACAAAACAACTTCCAACCCAGACTGATGTGCCCTGCAAAATTATCCCTCAAATTCAATGGAGAAATAAAATATTTCCACGACAAAGAACAACTGAAGAACTTCATGAGTGCCAAACCAGCATTGGAAAAAGCACTAAAAGATATTCTAGACAGAGAA
>PVLD010009274.1:0-78072 GCA_004027595.1 Dinomys branickii | reverse complement strand
CCGTCCGTATTCTCGGGGCGCCAGGACCCAGCAAATCCCTCTGTCCGCTTCCGGCGGCGCTTGGGACCCCCCGCGCGGCTCGCCCGACACGCGCGAAACGTGGGATTGCCGGGCGTCTCCGCCGCTAACAAGCCGATCTCTGTCGGGAGTCGCCGGGGGGCTGCGCCGGCTCGGGGGGCGGGAGGGATCGAGGGGTCCGCGCTCTCAGGGCGCTAGGACCCAGCAAATCCCTCTCTCCTCTTCCGGCGGCTTTTGGGGCCCTCCGCGCGGCTCGCTCGACACGCGCGAAACGTGGGACCGCCGGGCGTCTCCGCCGCCACCAAGCCAATCTCTGTCGGGAGTCGCCGGGGAGTTGCCCCGGCTCGGGAGGCGGGAGGAATCGAGGCGTCCGTGCTCTCAGGGCGCTAGGGCCCAGCAAACTTTTCCGCTCCCGGCGGCCTTTGGGGCCCTCCACGCGGCTCGCCCGACACGCGCGAAACGTGGGATTGCCGGGCGTCTCCGCCGCTAGCAAGCCGATCTCTGTCGGGAGTCGCCGGGGGGTTGCCCCGGCTCGGGAGGCGGGGGGGCCCGAGGCGGCCGCGCTCCCACTGCGCCTGGACCGATCCCCGCTTCTTCCCCGCGGGGATCGTCCCCGGCTCCCAGCGTCTGGGACTTTCCCACGTCTCGCCCCGGCAGCCTGGTCCGCCCTACGACATCTCCCCCTGCATCTTAGAGAAATACGCCCAGTTTAAACTTCCCAGCCGAGGTCCCGGCATTCACGCTCACCAAGTCTGTCTCGAGCTGGTGGTGTTTATTAAGGAGGTTCGCTCCCTTGCTGCTCACCCGGTCGCCATCTTCCCCCTCCTTCAATATTAAGCCATTCAATTTTAATTTCTTTATTCTATTAATGTCTTTGCTGTAGAGGTTACTGACTACGACTACACCTCCTCTGTAAGAGAAACGCTGTACAGCAGTGAACCTCTTTTCATCTCCTTCTATCTCTGTATTTAATGACCACAAGTCAGGCAAAGGGCAAGGGGCATGGAGTACAGAGCACAGCATGGTATTTACACAGCAGAAATCAGCTGTCACTACAAATTAACACAACACTCATGCGCCAAAGCGAAAAGCAGGTTGATAACTACTAGCGTGCTGCTGTCCAGATATGTCTATCTACTTCAGAAAATGTTAAATCAGGACCGCAAAGAGAAAGGAGGAAAACTATTATAACTCTTTTGAATTCATAGTCCTAACAGTGAGATACTATGGAGAGAGAAATCCTCCTTCTAAACTCCGTACGCTTATATAAACATGTCAGAGTCAAGGACTGTGACTTTGAAGATTCAAGGGTATGCTGACAGAGAAAAGTCAGAATATGACATAAAATTGCTCTCACATAGTGAGGCAGGGAATGAAGCAGTTTCTGGGTTATTAGAAAATCACTCTAGTAAGGGAAGGGTTGAGGTAAAAGTCCAACCCAGTAACCTTGCATCCCATCTCTGTATTTCATGCTGAAATCTCAAATATATTGGTGTGCCTCTGTGACATACTTCTTGTCAAAGCATTAAATAGATTGCAGGGATGAAAAGCTCTTGAGGTAGTGTAGTGGTCCTTTGTCCCAGCAAATGAGTCACTCAAGCTAGTCTTGTATCCACCAACCTGTCCTTACACAAGAGTGACAGAATCAGTGACTTGGAAAAGGTGTCTAAACCTGCACCATCTGACATGGTACACACTAATCTTGTGAGGATGCTAACCCTTAAAATGATACTAAGTTAACCTGTGTTAAATTGTGGAATACAAACTTAGTAAGAATAAATAAAACATCTCCTCTCTAGCCTTTTATAATAATTATTATTGATATAATGCTATTTTGGACATACTGAAGAGGCCAAACATATTTAAATCAACTTGACCAATATCTTTTTAGTTTTAGTATTGCTACTAAAAATATAAACGCATACCTCAAATTTGTAGTACGGTTTACATTTTAATAAAGGGTGTTCTTTGTAGACAACCCTGATTGAGTATCCCTCTCACATACTCTGTATAGCAGTCCAGAAATTCCTTCCTGCCTTTGTGAAGTGTTAGGTAGAATGAACAAGCAAATGAACAGTTGAGGAAAGAGGGAGAACACAGAAATTGCCAGGGGCAGAGTTCTCAAGACTGAAGGCAATGCCAGTATGTGCTGGCTGAGTCTAGAGCAAGGAATATGGCATTCCAGGCCACAGAGCACAGTGAAACCCTGGTGTAACCATTTAATCTAGCAAGGCAAGGGCTTGGCATATACAGGCAAGCAGGTAGCATCTCCCAAAGGCCAGCACAGATCTCCAGCACAGTCCCCAGTCTGTCTAGAAGAAAACTTTTCATGCCCTTGCTGCCCCGCCGTGAGATTATAAAAGACAATTCACTAACTTTTGGTAAGAATATTTTGGATGGTTTTAACTAAAGCAAAGAAATGAGGAATGTGTATTCTTATACATCTGTGAAATCCAAATATAAATATCTCTTGTGAAAAGCAAAGTCTACTTTATGCTAACTTATACCTGTTAAAAGATATCTTTGATTTAAATTTTTATTCATTTTTGGCACATTTACATGTACATAATGACCACATTCATCAGAGGGAGTGCGCACCTCTGCGAGATGTGTCTTGGTTCTTCCCGTCTCCCAGCCGCTCTCCTCCCTTCAACTCACTCTCCCCTCCTTGTTTACAAGGTGTGTTTCCATTTTCTTCCTTCTACTGTCTTTTTCTTTCACCGTTCTTCCTTTTCCCCTCCCCATTTGAATATCTCCTTCCCATTTCCCAGTACCTGTTATATATTTTGGTCCTTATTTAAGCTTTTAGGTTCTCACATCAGAGAAACAAAGTGCTATTTACACATGTGTATCTGATTTATTTCACTTAAGAGTGTAGTCTCTTTCTTTCCCTTCCTTCTATTCCCCTCCCCAGTTTTCCTTTCTTATGAGCAAGTACTTTCCATTTCACAATAACTTTTCTATACTTTGGTCCTTATTTATACATTCAGCATCTCAACCACAGAAACAATGCGATATTTATACATGTGGGTCTGATTTATCTCACTTAACAGTATGGTCTCAAAGTGCATCCATTTACCTAGAAAAGTCTCAAGTTTATCCTTCTTTATGGCAGAGTAGTATATCACTATATATATATATATATATATATATATATATAACTTTTTTATCCATTCCTTGGTTAATGGCATTTGTGTTGTTTTCAACATTTAGCTATTACAAATTGTGCTGCTATAAACGTGGGTGTTCATATATCCCCATGGTATGATATTTTTAATTCTTCAGGAAAGATGCCCAGAAGGAATGATTGGGTCAAATAGCACCTCTAATCCTAGTTTTCTGAGGACTCTTCACATTGATTTCCACAATGATGGCACCAGTCTACATGTCCCCCAACAGTGGAGAGGTGATCCTTTTTCCCCGCAGCCCCCCCAGCATTTGTTACTGGTTGATTTCTTGATGACAGCCATTCTTTCTGCGGTGAGAAGAAATCTCTTAATTTGAATCTCTCAAGTGACCAGTGATGTTGAACATTTTTCATACATTTATTTGCCATTTATACTTCTTCATCTGAGAAGTGTCTATTCATTTCTGATGTCCATTTTTGGATTTGGTCTTTAAATTTGGGAAGTTCTGTTTTATTCGATTCTTTGTATGTTCTAGATATTAGTACTTTCTATAAGAGACAACTACCTAAACTTTTTTCACAATCTGTGGGTTGTCTTTTCATTCTATTGGTAATTTCTTTTGCTGTGCAAAAGTTTTAATACGATGAGACCCCAGTGATTGGTTCTCTGTGGTATTTCCCATGCAGTCTGGGCTTTGCTCATGAAGTCTTTGTCTACACCTGTGTTTTCAAGAGTTCTGCCTATTCTCTCTTCCAGCAGACTTAGTGTTTCTGTTTTAACATTTAGATCTTTGATCCAGTTTGACCTTCATTTAATGTATAGTGATAGACATGGATCTAATTGTAGTCTTTGGCATGCGGAAGCCAGTTTTTCTAGCACCATTTATTACAAAGGCTATCTTTCTTCCAGTGAATGTTTGGCCTCTTTGTCAAAAATAAGGAGGCTGAGTGTGTTTGTAGTTGAGTCTGCATCTTCTAAGCTGTTCCATTTAACATGCTATTTTTATCATTGTAGCTTTGTAATATAATTTTAAGTCTGGGATGGCCATGTCCCCTGTCTTGCCTTTGCTGTTTGGTGTTTCTGCTAGCCTAAGTCTTTTCTGGTTCGAAATGAAATTTAAGAATGTATTCTCTAGTTCAGTGAGGTATACTAATGGTATTTTGATTGGAATTGCATTAGTGTGTATAGTAATTTGGGGAATACAGCCATTTTTACTATGTTGGATCTTCCTTCCCCTGATTAAGGGATAACTTTCCATTTTATGATGTCCTCTTCAACCTACTTTTTCAGAATACTTTAATTTTCAATGTATAGATCTTTAACATCCTTTGTTACACAGATTTCTTTTAATCATTTTTTCTGATTCCTAATTGTCAAAACCTTTTCCCTTTGCTTTACTGGAATATGTTTGCATATATAACATTAATAATTGGTTTCAGGAATTTGTACTTATATATGCCCTATCCTGATGATCTGATGCCTAGAATTTAAAAACATGAGAATAGAAACTTTGGAGTTTTAAGGAAAGTTCACTTTCAAGCATCAGATCATATTGGCATAAGGAGTCATAACAAACTTCCAAAATCAAACATTGTGTTGTACATTGATGTATATCCATAAATTTTATTAAATTCCACTAATAGATGTTAGAAATATCATCTAAATGTAATTATTTGGTGTACCAAAAACATTATTTAAAGATACAAGGATCATTAAATGGTTACACAATAAAAACAGTATAACATTTAAGGTTAAATTTCAAGTATTGGCTTGAATTCCTATCATTTCCTCCTCTAAATTAATCATTTTATTGCTAGAAATACTTTTATAAACAAAGATTTCTTCTAGCTCCCACAAATATAAACTCTTAGACTGTAAGTCTATTTTTTCATTTACCTGATAGAAATCTGGAATCATTAATAGGCATTATACCAAACAAAGCATTGCACTATTTTGAAACCTATGAAATAAGAATATGATCTTAGTGATTGTAAGCCTTCTTTTCAAGTCTTAATATTGTTACTTTACATTAAAGAATGCCCTACAACTATAAAATAAACAAATATTGAGTAACTTATTTTTAATTGCCATTAACTGTACCATTGTCATGTGAATTTTAATGTCACAGGTTGAGATATGAACTAAAATAATTCAGAGGGCCCTGAGTTAGAAGTTATACAGTCCATAAACAAAGGAATGAGATTGTGGTAAGTCAAGAGATGAGAAATTTGTTTACTAATATAAATTTCAAGCCAAATAAAAGGAAAATACCATGGATTACATCAAAGTCATTTCAAAGTGTCAAGCTGGGCATTTATTCATGCAGATGTCTTCTACACTGCTTTCAGCAATGAAGAATCTTGATGCTCGAGGCAAGGGACCACATTATGTCTTATTCCTTGCTTCACTTCCTTTGAGCAGCTATCAGAACATGTGAGATAAATTTTAGATGAGCAAGAGAATAGCAGTTATTAAACTTTGGGAATGACACAAAGAGTCCAACTTTAACGATTAAGCTTTCACGAAATGTATTTTTGTAAAACTGAAATCTTACACATGATTTTAAAAAATGCTTCCTCTGTAATTGATTGAAATAATGTTTCTGTTGAATATGTGAGACTGTCAAACTGCTGTCATAGGAATCCACTTTCAGTGATTACAACAATGGTTGTTATATTCTCAAAATTCTTAGAATTTAATTCAAAAGATTGAATCCTAATTTTTAGAACAAAAGCCAGATTTATAGTACTTTTCAGCATTGGATATTGGGAATGTGAAAATACTCATTATTTTCCAATGAAAATATGTTTGAAATACTTTCAAGGAAGTTTTACTTGAACCCTAATAGATGTTGACATAAACACATACTTAGACTTTGGGAAAACACATTACTTCACATTATTCTAAGCTCCACATGAAATATGAAGTATAACATAGATGGTATTCGTTGAATAGAAGAGAAAGAATCCAGCACATAATTTCAAAACACAAAATTTCAAGCTTTTAAAATGTATTTTAAAATGTACACTCTTGAGCAAGTCGCTGAATTTCTCTGAACTCAGATTTCTTTTACATGAAATGAGAACAACAATTTGTTTCTAATCTACTCCATTTTACTTTGGGACATTCAAATTTATAAGAAAGTCATAGTAAATTTTATATTATATTAATAATATATAAGTATTATTACATCCTGAGCTTATGTTTTTCTTACAAGTTTTAACTCCTGTCTCTAAAGAATGTGAAACAGACCTTACCACCTGGCACTATGGGTTCTCTCAGATGTCTTCTTTTCTTTTCCTTTTCTTTCTCTTCCTTGCCTCACTTTAAAAAAGGAAACAAAAAAAAAAGCAAATTCACTCAAAAAACACCATAAAAGATTTTTCTATACTGAATATATACCTGAATAAGGGAAAATTATGAGAGAAATAAAAGAAGAGACTCATCATTTGGAAAAGGCATAAATGTAGGAGTCAATATGCTGCTCAAGAGAAACGAAATTTAATACAGGGGAAAAGAGATCTCATGCTAAATGGTTAAAAATATTCGTATCCATCAGATTCCACAGAATGGCTCTGCTTTGGTCAAATAGGGAAAGGGATAAATAGGTTAGAAATAAAATTAGTCACTTATGGATGTTTCACTTAAATATATAGTTAGATGTTCCTCTACTAATTACCACAGTCACTGTATCCCAAAGACCATGTATGTAAATCCATCTCATCCCCAGAAGCTTAAATTTAAAATTTATTCTTAGTTTTGTGCATTTATAAATATATGAACTTATAATTCAGTTGCATTTCTAAAACTACAAGGTTAATATTTGGACCCATAAGACAGAAAAATGAGTTTCACTCTTTTCTCCTTTGCTGATTTGGCTGATATACTGGATGTCTACAGGCACACTCCATCTCGTTGTTGTCTTGCTGTTCAGTCTGCTTTGCAGACCTTTCCATGGTCTCTTCTCCTTCGCCATAATTAAAATTTAGTATATGTGTGTAGTACAGAATAATGACATTTGTTTGAGGAAATTTGTACAGTGTGGGTAGCATGTCCTGATCACTTTTGATCTGTGCTCCTTCTTACCTCGCCCCTTGACACCCTTCCGTATTTCCAAACATCTGCAGTTTTTGCTTCCTACCATCTCTTCTGTAGTTTGCTTAGCTATTTTTAAAGTTTGACTGGGATCAAAATACAAATAACCTACATTCAGGGTAGACAGGTAAACTCTTTCAGATGACTCCTGAAGTTCCTTCACTTTGTATAGTACGGAATATACACCAAGCATATGAAATTTCTCTCCAGGGAAATGTCTCCCTCAGTTGGTTTCCAGATTATCCCCCCGAGGTGGGTGCTGAGCTGAAGTTCACAAAAATCAATGTCAAAGCCCCATAGCTTCACCATGTCCATCTCTAGTTTCTGCTGCTCAAGTTTTCTCCATTGTGCAGTTACCCTGTGGATTCCAACTGCCATGTAATAAGTAACAGAACCCTCAAAAAAAAAATTTGTGTCTTACAATTTGGTACCAGTATTTGTGTTTGCTTTATAATTTACCTACGTAAGGATTTCTCTATTTTCTCAAAATCTGTATTTTTCACTAAATTCACCTTCGTGCACTCTCTCCTTCAAAAATAATCCTTTATCTGATTTCCTATGTTTTGTTTCTGTTTTGCTCTTTACATGTAGTTTAATTCCTACAGAAATTTGTGATATAAAAAGCTCAGTAATATTGTCCACTACACTGCCTCAGTTTGATGTGGCTCTCAAACGGTGTAGCACAGTGTTGGCTACATGATGGCCTAAGTTACACTCGACCTCTTTATTTCTTATTTCCATAATGTCCTGACCACTTCTACCTCATTATTATTTACAAGTCATGTTTTCCTCCTCACTCACTCACAGATTCTTATGGTCCATCAGATAGAACTTAAATCCCACAACGTGACCCTTCATGATTGTGCTGTAACAGAGCTTTCTTTCGTCAACTTGGTAGCACACATTCTTTCAGTCCAATCTATTTCTCTTTATAAAATACTGAAAACTCATCTAGTGCTTTCTCCTATCATTTGGATTTCTTCAAAGTCTTCCTCTTTTTCTTCTTTACTCCTTTCCTTTTGTTTTTCATCTACTGAAAGAATAGCTGTTAATGTTTGTAACTAGAGAATAAAGGCTGAGGAGTCAAGATTTTGCTTAACTTAGGGAGAAATTTGAAACAGAACCCATACACAGAAAAAAGCATAGAATATGACCTCAGTGGCATTCTCACAGCCCTGATTTCTGTCACCTAGGTAAATTATTCCATTCTGTTGCTTCTGTTTCATTCACTTTTAATATGGGATCATCAAGTTAGACAGTAGTTCTCTTTGGTCCCACTTCTAATACATTCATCTATGAATTGATTACATCTATGTAATATTTTTCCTGAATAATTCACCAAATTGATGATACCATTAACTAGTTAATATTGTAAAATTTCATTTACATTATAGCACTGTTGAAAGATTCTGCTTTATGCATTTATTTTTATTTTATACAGTTCTAGAGATTGAATTCATGCATGCCAAGCAAGGACCCCATAACTAAGCCACACACCCACCACTTCTGTCTGTTTTCTAAAATTTATTGTTACTTCCTTGAATTACTTGCTATACATTTGCTAAAAATTGATGTAGTGGCTTCTACTCTTCTATGTATACTACAGGGAATCTACAGTTTACCACACATCAAACAGGGATTCAATTGCAATTTATTTTTAGTATAGTGTTTCAGAAAATCATGATGCTACTAGTTTTATTTGAAATAATGTCTATATGATTTTAAAAATTACTGGAAAGGCCAAGCCGGCCACTATAAGAAACACATCTTGGTTTTTGTCTCAGGACACCTTTTGGCAAGATTTGTGTATTAGAATTTTTATGCAAATAATAATGTTTCTTCTTAAATTCAAAAACACCATGCAGAATAGAGAAAAACCTAGGTATATATGTTGCTTTGGATTATTATTGATGAACTTGCATTTACCTTGTTAAATTGGTAGGAAGAATAACAACAATGGATGATTGGTGACAGTCACATAGCAAGTGACTGATGATTGCATAATGAATTACAGAAATGTTTCAATACAGGAAGGTCAGGATTCCCAAGCATTTTAAATTTCTCCCTTCATGCTATCTTACTTTCAAACACAAAATACTGTCATATTTACATACTATAATGGTGACACAGGTTCGTTTTTTAAAAAATTTTTGGTACCATGAACCGAACTCAGAACTTCATGCTTGCCAGGCAGGTGCTGTTCCACTGAGCTATATTCCTAGCCAGTGCAGATTTATTTCTCTCTCTTTTTTTTTTTTTTTTTTTTTTTTTTTTTTTTTTTTTTTTTGCGGTACTGGGGATCGAACTCAGGACCCTGCGCTTGCTAGGCAAGTGCTTATTCCACTGAGCTATATCCCCAGCCCTCAGATTCATTTCTCAAGTACTTCCAAAGGTTTAAGAACAATCCTGCTGAACAACCACTTTATTCCCCCCTCCATGGCTTTTCTTTTTTTATTTTAAAGAGAGTAATAATAAAAAAGAACAACAGCAAAATACCAGCAACATAAACAAAAACAAAACAAAGTAAAAACAATAAAAATGGTACAGGGCTTCAGAATGAGAAGACAGGAATTAACAGTGGTTATGTTACATATTTTTATCTTAAACAAAGTTGCTCAGATTACTAGATGTAAGAATGCAAGATAGATCAGACCATTAAAGAGTATAAAAAATAAAAACAAATTAAAACGCCATTAGAAATGATACAGAGTTTCAAACAACTTTATTTACATCATGTACTTTTCATTTAAAAAATATCCGTATCCATATAGGCTAACCTGAAATTATGATGAAAGAACCTTTTTATGCGTGGTTGCCAGGCTGGTTCAATGATTTAAAGACTTTTTTCTTATAGTTCATTAAGGTTAAAGCTTAACAAATGTATCGACTTTTTCTGTGAGTTGAATAAAGACTATAGTAAGACTTGCAACCAAAGGTGATTTACTAACATTATGTTTTATATTATTTTTCAAAAATGTAAGTATAAACCTCACACTTTGTAGACACATTAAATTTTTGTAGTTATGAGATTCTATCCAGATGTCTGACTCTCTAATAGTGATGTGCCAATGGGCCATTTTCTGCATATACTTGAAATCAATCTCTTTTGATGTTCCTGTCACCTACACATCCTACTGTGAGGAAACAGAGTCCAAAGAACAAAATAGAAGCAGCAAATGAACAAAGAAGGGCGCAGAAAATCACCACTAAGTACAGACCAAGCTGTTGCTCTTACTCCAGTAATTGTGTTTAAATTGAAGGCTGAAGAAAAAATTATACCTTTTAAAGGATGAAATTGCTACAGGCCAAAAAGAAAGGTAATTCAAAAGTATCCATTTAATTTCATGATGAGTATGGAAATGATAGTCACATAAAGGGATAATTATTCTCTTTCAGTATCACTTTAATTTATATATCACTTTTCCTCTCTCAGTCCCCAATACAGTTCTGAGAACCTAGCATGTTTTCAAGAAATATTTACTGAATGAGATTTAACTAAAAACAGCATTGTAAAAATGTCAGTTGAAACAAAATTCTCAAGGGTAAAAATAAGTGGGCAGTTTTCAAAATATTTAACACTGTGGATTATTATTGCTCGTTTATGCTTCATCCCAAACTCGGGTTTCCATTGAGAACCTCCGAAGGTTGAAGAGTGCTCTGGAGTCCGGCTTGAGTAAGACAGCGCAGCCCAGTGGACGCATCAGAGAAAATGATGCCTGCACTCCAGAGTTGGCGTTTTGGCAAAAATACTAACGATGAAATTGTATGCTATTCCAGACCAATAGTTTCCACTCCAAATGTAAAAGCCAATCAACTCACTAAATTATTATCTATTATTCAAAACTTAAATTCAATGACAATTTATTAAATTAACCTATACATAGTCTGGAATATGTGATCAACAAATGTGTGGAGATTCAAACTTGTAGAGTTAATTATAATAAAAGGCTCATTTCTATTGATCCCCTTCAAAGTCCTCGCCCTTACTTCAAACACGCTGCTGCCCTCAATCTGGCCATATTCTGAAGCAGTTCTGGAGGTGCTCTTTTGTGAATGTCTTTAGCTGCACTGTCATGGCTGTCTTGAGTCCTGAGCCCTGACTAGATTAAAAATGCTTACATTTCATGGTTATTCTCAGTTTGCAAAGAGCCAAAAGTTGCACGGTACCAGACCCAGTAGCTAAAATTGATAAGGACACATTTATTGGAGCCAGCATTTTTATGGGATGTCACCTGGCAGTAGCTTTCACTCTATGTTTGATCACACTTTATAAAAAGCACCAACTTGCATACTGAGATGCTCTCCCAAACATTATCTTGTAATAATCAGTAGGTCTAAATGTAGGTTATATTTTCCTTTTGCATGAGATTTAAAGTTGTATAAGAGAATTTCAAATGCATTATATAAGCCATTACTGCTAACAGGAAGCTGTGTATGAAAATTTCAAGAGAAGGCATATATTATACAATGAAAATAAGTGGCATAACCTTGTAATGGAGATTCAATTTTAGTAATATGTATGTTAAGGATAGTTGTGAAATAATACTGATGATACACTATCAGGCTTTACAACTCAGGTTTTCGTTTGTAGAGATATACATTCTTGGCAATGGCATAATTGCCTGATTGAAATTACTACAAATAATATGTTAAGGAAACCCAGAAATATATCCTAAACATGTTACAAATTAATCAATTTTCCCAAATATTAAATTTGCTTTGTAAATTAAAACTGAAATCTACACCGTTTAGCAAAGTGCTTGTCATAGTGGTCATCCAGTGAGAGTAGCATCCTGGAGTTTTCTTTAATGCAGATTCATGTGACATTTATTGCTCTCTATGCTGCTTTGTTTATGTATTTGTTTTTGTTATGTTGGTGTTTTTAAAAAATAAAAAACAAAATATATATGTATATATAAAGAGAGATGGGATTGAGTATTGCTGATGTCTAGTTTATTGAGAGGAACACTCAATGCTTAAAATTTTCTTCTTTCTTGACCAATTTCACATGCTTGAATTTGGTAATTAGAATGACTGATCTGAAAACAATATGCAGTACAAGAGCCATTGTTGAACTCCTACCATTTGTATGGTGAAGCTCTGCATCATTTCTAACCTGTTTTTTTAAATTATTATTATTTTTTTACTTGTTACTGTCTTTGATTGTTTGAGCAATCTTACATTCTTATGTCTAATGAACTGAACATCTTTGTTGAAGATAACAGTATGTAATTTAGTAACCACTGTAAATTTCTATCATTTTGTCTGGAGGTCGCATATCATTTTTGTTGTTTTTGTGTTGATTTGATTTTGTCTTCATTGTTGTTTTGTCAGTTTTTTAATTTTTGAAATATATTTAAAAATTTTTTTTATTTTAAAGACAAAAGAATGGAGACATATAAACCAGAATAACACAAAAACAATACAGGGAATATGAAATTATAGAGAAGATCGTAGGGAATTAGCACTGGATGCTGTATTACATAATGTTATCTTCACATTAGTTAACACAAAAACAATAAAGGAAATACCAAATTATAGAGAAGATCGTAGGGAATTAGCACTGGCTGCTGTATTACATAATGTCATCTTCACATTTGTCACTCAGTTACACAGATGATGGCTCATTCGATTAATCAGTTTTCTCAATCCTCATCTCTGTTGTTCTACCACCCTATCAGTCCTCTTCCCTCTGATAATAACTGTACTTTTGGGTTTATTTACTCCCTCTGGCTCTCACCGTGGGAAGAGACATGGCTGCTTCAAATTATGCTTTAACAAATATGGGTGTACACAAATTGCTAGGGCAAGAGGTGGAAAAGCACTCATGCTCAAAGACAATCGATAGGCAGGGGACCAGGTTCACTATGGTCAAGCACCCATTGACAAGCCCTCAAGGCCATCGGGGGTCTGGTTGAGTCAGCGGGGTTACCCAGCAAACCCTCAGGCTTCGCCTTGATACAGCCCATCCAGAGGCCTGGTTGAGTCCTCAGGGTCACCCAAGTGTACTGCCAGGCTCCACCCCAGAGAGGCTTTGCTGAGGCCCCAATCGAGTCCACGGGGTTGCCCCTGTGGACCACTGAGCTCTGCCCTGTTGCCATGCTGCCAGAGGCCTGATCCAGGTCTTCAGGGTTCTCATGTAGTCTGGAGGGAGCCCCCTCCCGCTTCAAGCTACTGAGCTCCCCATCAAGCCCCCCAGGGCCCCCTTATAGGCCACTAGTGTCTCCCTGCAGGCCACCTATGACTCTTTGGAGGGTATCGCCACCCAGCTAGAGAAGCAGGTCTGCACCCTAGTTCCAGGTCTTCGCCTCCACCCACCTCTCAATCTCCAGTATTGCCGCTCCTCACCCCTTGCAGCTGGGCATTGGGCACATTTACAATGCTGGGCACAAGTGGCGTGAGGTCTCCCTCACTCATGCTCGTGTGGTAGTCCAGGGTGTGTGCTAAGTTTAGTTATTAGTGCTAGAAGAGAACTGGAGGATTTTCTCGGGTCTGCTGTATGGAGTATATTGTTGTCTCTCGGACTCCAGGACTACTGCTTTTCATATAATTTGTCACTATGGGTCATACAAGGTTCATATGTGCAAGAAGTATGAAGTCCCTCTTGGTGCTCATATTAGTAGTTTAGGTTGAGTCCTGAAGCCCATAGACTCAGCCAGTTGCTGTCTGGGACACATGTTGAATGCTTGGGCCACCAAGACTCAAGGTGCTCAGAATGGGAGTTCAGGGTGTGAGCTGAAGCCCAGTAACTCAGCTCGTGCTTCCTGCTTGGTGTTGGAGTGAGAAGGGTGTGGGGCCATGTGATCCACCTCCATCTGCAGCTCTTTCTTACTGTTGTGCTCCAGTTCCCATTTGTTCTTTGGCTGGATCTGGGAACTGTGTGGTCCTGGGGTCACTGCGGATGCTCTCTCCTGCTCTCTGCTTGTAGTTGCTCACACAGTGGAGAGGTAGGAGGCTACAGCCTTGGGGAAGGCTTGGAGCTGGGTGTGGTGGGCTGTGTACTGGTTGCTTTGACTCCGCCTTGCCTCCGGGTGCTGATCAGAGAAGTTGCTGCAGAGTAAGGATTCTGTTTTAGTGGCTGTTGTAACTTCTCATCCTCACACTGGGTTTGGCAACACCTCCTGACCGCAGCTGCCTCTCTTATGGGCTGTGCTTTCTCCTCTCTCCTCTCCAGTCCTGGACCAGCTTCTGGAACTCTGCTCTCCCCTGGCCAAGTCGAGATGCTCCCATGAGCACGGACCTCCAAAGCTGAAGCTGTGAGTGCTGGAATGAGGGAGCGGGCCGAGGGTGTGTGTGGAGCGGTGACTTCCTCCTTCTCTGCCTCCTCTTCCTCCAACTGTGCCACGGTGGCCCTCCCTTTCCTCCAGGAGAGGTCTTGGCTGCTCTTTCTGAGGGCTTCAATTCTTATTTCAGAATCTTCCTGGGTCCAGGGTACACATTTCTCTCCTTCCTGTCTTTCTCATGTTGCTATATTTTAGAGTGTGGGTGGCAATCCTCTGGGAAGATCTTTCTCTGCTGCTTACCCAGTCACCATGTTCCTGGAAGTCCCTAATTTTTAAAATGAAAACAATTCTAAATATTTAGATGATTGAAAGTGTCTTTAGAATGTATCTAAATTTTAATAGTAGTTTTAAATTATGATCATTCTTTCTCATAAGGAGTATAGTGGTAAATGTGCTATTAGGAATTTAAAATATTAACATCTGTAGTTTTAAAATATACCAAATAAATGACTTTTATGGCATAATTTTGATTATTGTATTACTAAAATACATTATAAAAATGCACTTATGTTTAAGGGTACAATCCTATTTCATATACTTCTCCACTTACAATGGTATGTGTTCATTTAAGATAAAATCAGATATTTTTGAATGATAAATTAGCCCTTTTTAATTAAAATTTAAAATGAGTTACCCTATTTGAGATATTTGAGATCATAACCTTTAAAGTCCCCCTTTGCAATATTACTTTGCAAAGTAGTCTGTTGAATTCACATATAAAAATGACTAGAAAAACAAGAAATGACTTTCTGGCACAATCTCCTACAGAATTATCCTTGTCTTACAAAAGGAGAGGGAGGCCCTGAGACACAGACTAACCTTACATGAATTTTAGTTTGAGAATGTAAGTTGAATTCATGGCAAGGTTTAGTTGCCCACTGATCTTTTGGCATAAGAAAACAGGAATAATTCTGTGAAGAAAGCCATCATAGAGAAATGGACAATAAATTTTAATTTGTTGTATATAAGAAAAATAGCATTACCAACTAACACGTGATGAGATTTTATAAACATTTATTATACACCACACCTAAGGATAAAAAGAATATGACTTTATTATATACCTAACCCTAAGCCATTTCTAAAGTATATATCCATAGAATCGTCACTACAACTCTGGTAAATGGATGCTAAAGAAAAGGGCCCATTTTGTGGACACTATGTCTGAAGAGTAACTATTTGATGTGAACTTTGAAGGGAGAATTTTTTTGGTACATGTACATACTTATCTTGTCCCTTTTACTTACCTTTCCAATTTTCACCTACAGAATTAGAGAAAATGAAAACAACCAGCCAGTCTGTAGATCTAAAGGGATTAAATAAAAGGCTACAATGACACAAGAATGAGATCTCTTTGGTTAATAATTGCTAGTCTGGAATTTTACTGCTTTCTCTGCTTTCTCTTTACAGAAAATTAGGTGAAGTCTCTGGCCTTCCATTCATGTCCTGTGGCCATCTTTGTCTATTCGCAGGCATGTAGTGCAACCACAGTTCCATCAGACTGAGCTAACCACCACCCTTTCATCCTAAGACTGGTTGTTCATTCTGTTATTGATGTGCAGTGCACACAGTGACAAATTTAGAAAGCCCATGCTTATATTTAATTGTACTCAGAACAAAATACTCCATGATTTTGGAAAACTTGAAAGATAATCACTTCTCATGGCTCTGTAAAGACTGACCTACAGTATCTGTGTATAACCAGTGGAAGGGATCATACACACAGCTGTCTTAATAATTTTCCTCTTATTGAACACAGTTCCTAACACACACATTGTAAAGGAGAGGCGTATTTTGGATCACAGCTCCTGTTCATGGTGCGTTGGCCCCAAGGCTGAAACAGGATGTTGGAGGGGGCCTGGCGGAGAGAAGGTGCTCAGCCCATGGCTGCCCGGAAACAGAGAGGGGGAAGAAGCCAGGAAGGGATGCCTCCTTCCAGATCACCCCCAGGGACCTGCGTCCCACAGGCCTCTCCTCCTAACACCCCACTATGGAACTCACCAGGGGATGAATTCACTGGGGAGTATGGCACCCCTTCCCATGATCTAATCACATTCCACACACAGGAGAGTTTTTGGAAGACCTTTTAGAACCGAACTATAGCAATACAAAGTGTAGTATTTTGCTGTTTTGTAATTTGTTGTGTCTTTTGGAACCCGGGAAATAGGCATCATCTCTGGGTTAAAAAGACACGTACGCCCTGCAAGATGATCCCTTTTTTCTCTCCACTCAAGAAATAAAAAAGAAAATCAGGAGCCAAATGCTGAATCACATAAGAAAAGGACTGAATTTCTTATTAACCAAAAAGAAAACAAAATTTGTAGTTTACTGGTACAGTCTCGACTGGATTTATTTTAGACAAGTGCAGACAAGTCAAAGGTTTTGGGTTTTACAAGTTACACTGAAAACAGTGGCATCAGCGATGTTTTGGATATTTGGGAAGACAATTCAAATAACCTGTAGTCAGCATTTTTCTCTTCTCCTTAATCTTTTAACTTTACTAGTTTTTAATCTTTAAAAATATATATTCAGAAGTGATAAGGTTCATATTCTTAAAATTTTATAATTCTTAGGATTTATTGCAGATTTTGTTTATAGAATCGTATTTAAATATTAATAAAGGTGATGTTTGCAATTTTTTATGGTATTGAATATCTATTATATAAAAATAAACTTGAATCATTTTGCTATAAAAAAAGAATTCTTCAAAACTTAAAATGACAGCTGGCATTGGGGCTGGGGAACGAAGGCAGCGGGGGAGTGTTTGCACAGCACAGAAGCAGCCCTGGGGTCAATTCCCAGCACAAAGAGAGGGAGACTGACATTAGCTTACCTTAGCGGAATTAGAAATAGAAAGAAAATAAGGGTGAGCATCTTATCAATTCGTGATCTTCAAATGTTGGAGAGATTTTGACAGCCCCGCCAGGTGCTGTATGTGTAAGGAGGGAGAAGATAATGTATTGATGGGGTACAGCTCCCCTTTAGTACCCTACGATGCCCCCCTCTGTCTCGGGGTGAATGGGACCTACACACTGTAGAATGGAGATAGTGCAGGGCGCTTAGACTAACACATGCCCATTATTATTACGTTTCCTTTATTCAAGGAATGCAAAGTCTCTAGGATTTTCTACTTCACCTTGTAATTCAGAATTCTATGACATCGGACTCAAACAAGTGTGTAGACAGCAGAATGATCAAAATTACTTGGAGAAATAAAATGTGACATAAAATCTTAACATAACTGAGAGATATTTTAAATCAGGATGAGAAGGGGAATAACCAACTTTTAAAACCTTCCATAAAAGCTTGCAAATAAAATAAGGAATATTTTTGAAGCAGCCTCAGGTAATAACGACCTGTTTTCTTTTTATTAAAGGTAAGATTCCTTGAATCCTTATTTCATTACAGTACTGTATATTATGGGAAGAACTGGCCACTACAGAGATCGGTGACTTCTATTCCGAAATCTTAGTCAAGAGCTTTAACATGGCAATATTCAGCAAAACACGATTGTACGCTGCCAGCCATCACTAAAGTGGCTGTAAAAATGAGCAGCGATAGTAGGTAAAAGTAAGCTCTGGTGAAAGACTCCGGGACCCGGAGCACTCTTCATGAGGGAAACTCATTTGTGGGGTCTCCATACAGCCGAGAATTTTCCACGCGATCGTCCCCTTAAAGTGGCAAACTCTCTCCGCGCACCTCCGAATTCAGAAGCCTCTGTCTTCGTCAATATGCAATCTATTATGTAGCCAAAGACAATGTGGTTTTAATGTTTTTGCGCTGAAGAAGTGAGATTCATGTTTACAAACCAAGGAAATTTAATCAAACACAGGAAATTTATAATTTCAAAGGAAACAAATAAAAAGATGCTGCTGTCAGTGTAACACTGTAAAGTCCACGATAATTAAATCAGTGTGTACTGGGTTAACCTTAAATGGAAGAAGCTTCTTCTTCAAACACATAATCCTCCCTCCCAACTCGGAAAACCTCGCGCGGGAACACTTAATCCCGCCACAGATTGCTGGTCACACTGATGCTTTGTTGTGAGGAATAATTACACTTTAATAAATCACTCTAAAACCTTATAAAACCAAGCAACAAAAGCTTATAAAGCTTTAGACTACAAAAACAGAAGTGCACGATTGCTGGGGTTGGTTTAAAAGCTGTCAAGGCTAATTAGAAAACAGTGGGAAAAAAGCAAATTTCCTGTTCAGTGATATTTCATCATGAAACTACTTTAATATTTTTAATTAATATGAGTACCGCACCTCGAGAGACTTTAGGGTATGTCTTGTTCAAAGAAACAACTCTTTTTTACAATTAAATTATAAAATATCCTGAAAGCATTAGGACTCCTAGCGTTTTTAAATGTGCACGCATACTGAAGTACCTGTCGTCCTTTCTTGAAGTTCTAACTAAACTTGAGGAAGGGAGGATTGTACAATGGGGTGGTATAGGGTGGTACATTCAACTGGATATGCCTGTTTATTTAAGAACAGTTTGTTTACAATTTTAGAAGAATCCCTTAGTGAATAAATGATTTTAAAATCAGAGTATATAGTTCTTAATAATCACTGTTTAAACTGATGTTAGAGGTGGTTAAATTCTTAGAAAAACTCATCAGGCAAGGCAGAGAAGGAGCAATGGAATGGAAATAAAATAGTGAAAACTAGTCACAAATTACACAGATGCTACAGCCAATTAAATTTCAGATGTCTGCTTGAGAAAACTACAAGCATGTCAATAGCCTTATACTCTTCTAATATCAGCCTCACATTTCATACTTACTCCAAATTTCAGGCGTCTCTTGAAGAAATATAGTAAAGCAGTGGGTTTAACTTTGTGTTTGAAACTACAAAATTTAGGGAATTTATTCATAATTAAAAACACACACATGATAAGAATGAATATAGTAAATGGTCCGATAAAACAACCACATGAAATAAAGGGAACTTAAAGATACACAGGAGAAGAAAACTCGTTTAAGGTTAAGCAAGATCTGAGACAAAAAAAAAGTTCTGCAGGACACTTAGGCCTCTGGGTAGTAAACAGTAGGTTACAGCAGATTCTGAAATAAAAATAATCCACAGTCAGTAAAATATAATATATATAATATATAATGATACTTATATAGAGGTATTGTAGAGCTAAAAAAGCGATGAAACTTAGAACACATCCTTGAATGACATAACCTTCTGTACCTGTTTCCCCCAGGATACCTTCTGATCTGGGGACCGCTAGACTGACAAGGTGAGTTTTGAACAAGAAGGAAATAATCCAGAAAAAATGCAGGAGATATTGCAAAGCAGTAATTTGATATTTCAGTGTCCTCCTTCCCATGGTATTTTCCTTTCCAATGTACTTTTTAAAAGCTGAAGGCATATAGGTGGGCGTCTAAAGACAAATTAAAACCTCTGTATTAGCTTATTGTTGCTAACTAATACTACAACCACTATAATCTTAATACAACCTCTATAATCTTAATAGTTTAATACACCATAGGTTAATGATTGCAGTGGCTTGGGAGTGGGAACTTATAGGTAGTCTTAGTGAGTAAATGTTAGGGTAATTCCTTCTTGCCACAGAGCACATGCTACAGGTTCTGGTACGTAGAATGCAGACAGTTTGCAAGTCTGTTCTGCCCACCATAAACTATGAAAATCAGAGCAGAATTTTCTGCTGAAAAGACAAAGACTAAATTTAATGCCTTCAATGAGAATGTGCCCTGTAGAACACTCCAAGCTCACAATTTAAAACCCAAAGAAACACGCTGCATGTCAGAAACAGGTCAGCCAGAAGGTGACTGACCCTGCAGTACAGCCCAACCCAGATCAGCCTTAGATCCAAGACACTGTTTCCACTCTGTCCATGGAGGAAAGGGAAACCCTGCTGAAAGAAAACACATCTTCTTGACCATCTGTATTTTTTAGACACTTCATTCTTGCATTCATTCAACAATTACAAACATCTTAAAAGAGCATGCCATCTGCCTAAAAGTAAAAGAGGAAAAAAAATAAATGGAATCACAGATGATCTAGACATTGAAATTAGGAGATAAAACTTTTAAATTACATAAATAAATTATATGAAGAAATATAAGAAAGGGAAAGTAAATGAAGGTTCGTTTTGTAAGCCATTAAATAGAATTCTAAATACAAACAAAAATACAGTATTTGGAATAGTAAATTTATCCACATGAAATGGTTACTATAGAACATAGTAGTTAACTAGAATATATAATGATTAAAAAAAAACTAAATTCATTAAGAGGAGAAGGTAGAGTATCCTGTAAAATAAAGACATTTTTAGACAAACAAAAAGACTAATTTCTGTTAGTTCACTGAAAGGAACAGTTAGTGCTTATATTGTTTGATCAATTTTACATGCCTATCACTGGCAATCTGAGCAACTACTTTGAAGATAACAATGTGCAATGTAGTAACCATTGTTAATTTCCATCATTTTGTGTTGAAAGTCTGTATCATTTCTATTGCTTTTTAAAACAATTTCTCTGTGAAATAAAAAAGATGGGAGATTTCATTATCATCAGACCTACAATGGAAGGAGCAAAAAGACCTTCTACCTAGGAGCTGTTATGACTGGAGAGAAATTATCCAAGTTGAAAAAGTACATTGTAGGAAGGAATAAAATGACAAAGAAAGAAAAATTCACAAGGAAGAAAAAGTCATGCACTAATATAGTGATAGAAAAATACACATACACATCTAATTACACATCAATAAATGAAAATAGTAAGACAAAAAAGGCAAAGAATTTCCATACAAGTCACTTTGAAGGTTGTTAGCATTCAGAGAAATTAAAATCCAAAAGACTCTTTTGGAGAAATACTTAACATCATTTATAATCATCAAATGCTCATTTTAATTTATATATAAAATAATTATTTACAAATCAGCCAAAGAGAAGAAAAATCAGCTTTAAACCATAAAATTCCTGTATAAAAGTACCAGACATAATTATGCCTGTTGAACACTAATTATGCACATTAAGCCAAAAGTTTAAGAAAATCAATATATAGTTAGAATGTAGTAATAGAAGCACATTGAATTTAATCTTGAAATTAAATAGTAAAATTAAAATCCTTGTGTTATCTTTTTATTGACACAACTGTTTCAAGATATAGGTCTCTGTATAAAACATTTATATGTTTGAAGCAACATTATTTGGAAATCTCATCAAAACTACAAATATAATAGAAAGTAACTTTTTTACAACATTGCAAGCAGAAGTTGCTGTAAACATAAGAAGAGGAAAATAGGTCCATGATGAAAATAAAGTGAAATAAAAAGCAAGGTGCATGTGAGACACTGAATGTGTTTATGTAAGTGTTCTGGGAGCACTTACAAGAAACTGCTGAAGATATTTATCTTTTGATAGTGAAACGAGCTGAAGAAAAAACTTTTGCTATATTTTAAAATGAGTAAATATCTTTCATTCTTCATTTGTACTACTTTTGAATGTACCAGTTCCAATAAAAAGAAACAAGTGAAAAGAATGCAAAAGTCAGATTAAATTTTGTGACACATTTGAATTAATAGTTGGACAGTATGATGGGAAAACATTGAACAAGCTCCTCAGTGATATTATTGAATGGAGCTAAATTGATATTTGACCTATGAGTGTGGTTTACTAGAGAGAAATGCACTATCACACAGTCAGCTGGCCTGAATGAAAATCTCCATCAAGACCTCTGCCAAGTCCCCCAGTAAACTTCTCACATCAGTGTCAACGTTTCAGTGTGTAGTAGCCTGTGAAGGTGTGACCATCGTTTCTATGCACAGCTTGTTTTATAAACACCGAAAGAGCAACTCAGCAACTGAACAATAATAGATATGCCATATGAATAAATACAGCCTTAGCTTAGGGTCTTGTTCTTATAACTTTCTGAATTATAAAGCAGAATATCCTAATATAACAACATTAAAATATCTCAGAGAAAAAGAGCAATTTTACAATTCTAAGAAATTTAGAAGATAAAGAAATTATCTCATTTCCCTTACTATAGAATTGGCTATAGTCAAGTAGGTTTTTTTTTTAAAAAAAAGATTTTTCTTTCATTTGATCAGTGGTTTAGTTGTTTCCTAAGAAGAAAAAAGACTTTGTGGGAAAATTTTCTATGTCACTATTACAATAGGCACCCTACTTTCATAGTTCAGAGACATCAAAAAAGACAGTATAAGTACTAAAACTGGGTAGAATATTAAAATTAAAATTACCTTTAATGTGCTTCAAAAATTCTGAAATGTTTTTCTTTTTTTCTAGAATATGACATCAAAAATTACAAAAATAGAGAAATGGTCTAATACCAGTTTCTCTTCACGAGTAGAAAAAAATCCCCAAATCTTTGTTTTATGCCATGAAAAGAGCCAGCACCCCAAAAACCACCATCATACTCTGAACTTGAATTTAAATAATTCACTGGGTAAGTGTGAGTAGACTTGATGAAGGGCTTGGTGACAATATATTTATTTCACGTTCTGAGAAATGAGCCGTTTTGTGTTTTCCTTAAGTACGTCAGATTGTGATCACCAGACTGGGGAAAATGTGATGATGGTTTAACAAGCAGGATAAACCCATACATATATGGAGGAAAATGTTTTCTTTAGAAATAAACTTGGTTTCATCTAACCCTTCCTATTGTCAAAACAGCAAGAGGCCATTTCTGCTGAAAAGGAATTTTAATAAACACTGTAGTATGGGATATCAAAAATTCGAGAGATTCTTTGTTTTAATTTAAAGATAAAAGAACCAAAACATATTAACAAACACACAGACATAAACAAAACAACACAAAAATAATACAGAATTTCAGACAAGGTGATAGGAAATTAACAACGGTTGCTGTATTACACATTGTTATCTTCAAAGTGGTTACTCAGATAAACAAATATAAGCATGTAAGACTGATCAAACAACTGCACATTAGCTGTTCCTTTCAGGAAAGCAATGGAAATTAGTAGTACAATTATCAGGAGATTCTTAAGTGACTATCAGCAGGTCCTTATCAAGAGAGAGATGAGCCCCTTGTGACCTCTATCACCGAATAGAGAACGTAAGCAGAGGGAAAAGCAGACTGATTTAGGACCCAGGAATGATTTAGACTACTCCTAAAGGAGAAAAAAGAGGAAATGAGATAGCTGGTCAGCTTGAGACAAAGACCTGTGATCCTGAGAAGGCATACGGATATCCGCTCTCATTGTTTCCTTTCACTGCAAAAACTTCACTTAAGTACTACTGTTCGCTAGTGAACTGTAATGTTGCATCTACTCAAGGGGGGCAGGAATCTGGCGCGCAGCTGGCATCATCCGTGAGATCGCTGGCACGTTTCAGTTAGGAAGAGGCAGAGGCTCTGTTCCACAAAACAGAAAGAAAGTGAGGCTTCCCGGCCCCGCTCTCTCCAGACACGGCTGCCCCTGCACAGCTACTCCTCTTCCTGCCAAAGCTGCCCTGAGAAATGGCTCTGCCGCTGATCGCTTACCACACCGTAGGAATGAGACGTGGTGTGCGTTCCTTAAGGCACAGTCACTTAGAATGTCATTTGAATCATGGAATAAAAGGTATTCCAGCCTACTTCGTAGGCTCTGACATTATCAAAAACATAGATAACTCTTGTTTTAGAATCACTTATTTAAAATTGGAAGGAAAACTGTACATTTTTTCCTATCTTGCTTCTTAAAAGTTATTTCCAGCATGTTGTTATTAAAGTGGTCCAGCGTCTGCCAGCGTCTGCCTGTAATCCCAGCACTCAGGAGGCTGAAGTAGGAGACTCCCCTCAAGCTTGAGGCCAGCCTGGGCTACATAGTGAATTCAGGCTCATCTGCACGATAGCGGTGTATGAGGTAATTCTGTCACTTAGTTTACAAGTAGGCAGCTACCAGATGGACTTGGACCGGTCATCCTCACAGCACGCATACAGGGTCAAGAGTTAGCTCAGACACAGAGATCATTAAGCTGGGAGTACAGAAAACAGCATGGAGAAGTGACCACAATGACTGGCTAGCTTCTCCCTCTGGCTATGTTCTCCCTAATTACACAGGAAGATTCTTAGCTGGGCACAGAACTCTTGATCATTGCCCAGCCTGTGGGTATCTGTTTCACTGTGCTTCCAGTAAACGTTCCTTTTAACTCTTTCCTTTGTCTGCAATTTCTTTTTTCAACTGTGTGAAATGCAGCTCAGCGGCACAGTGCCTGCCTGGCAAAAGCAAGGCCGTGAGCTCAGTTCCCCGTACAAAAAAACAAAACAAAACAGAAAAACGTCATTAAAAACCACCAAAAACTTGTTACCAACTTAATGCAATTTATCAGCACCTTAATTAGAAAGGCTTGAAAAATGAGCATTTGAGAGTAACCTGAAACTTCCAGAATATTACTTGATCTAATATCTCCGTGTCACTATTATCAGAATATACCAGTAAGAGAAATTCTGATTGTCTTGAAGTGGATTTTCAGGGGGAACACAGGTCATTCTCTATCCTGTAATTTCAAATCCAGAGTGCACCCTTTTCAAAAAAGGAAAGTAAAGCTGAAGTTCTGGAATTCCTGTTCTGGTTTCTTTTCAACCCCAGTTCCGAATGACTCAAGTGTTACCTTCTCTTTTGAAAAGGAAGTTAGTTTCTGGTCTCTACCCTCCTTGATAAGTTCTTTATTTCTAGAAAGTGCGGGTGCGATAATAAGTCTAAACACAGGTCACCATTTCAGTTCCTTCTGAAAGATACCAATATGTTGATTGAGGAAAAACTTACATTTTTAGCTTTTTTCCCTATCTTTGAATGAACTACAAGATAAAGTGCACACAATTTAATCTCACAGTCAAATGTTTATGCTGACTTGACCATCACTGCTCCCTAGAGAACGGTGCCCCTTTTCGACCTGTGGACTAATTAAAGCCAATAAAAAAGTGAAATTTATATTTTGATAATGCAGAATCTCATTACTAAATTTTCTATTATCTTCATGGTGAAAAAAGGTAAAAAATGAAATTAGGAACAGAGCGACTTTCTGTCAAACAGATACTAAAAGCATTTACAAACCCACTTAAAAGTACTTATTCTCAAAATATTCGAGTAGATCATTTAGATAATCCACTTTATGCCCTTGTAAACCTGCTAATCTTAATTTTCAGGAGATATTTCGTTGTTTCCATGGTGCAGGAACTCCTAGGCTCCCTCATCACTGGGAACTACACAGAAATGAGGTTCAATAGCACAGCTTGTAGGAATACATCGTAAGTACTTTGAGTTACATGCACACTGAAAGTGATTTTGAAAGGAATAATGGAATGCGAAATGCTAAAACATTACTATGTACATTTATAATCACATTTGTAGTATTCTGATATTTTAGATTACCCATTAACTCAATAGCAGTTATTTTTCATGTTAACCTATTAATCAGTAGGAGTGACACCTTGTATCACCAGTTTATAAAATGATGTGGTCAAGGTTCTCACCAATACCTTTTCCTAATTTTCTAAATTCTTGAAATTAATTTATCAATTTAATTTACATACACTTCAAAGTTTTAGTTTAATCTATACAAACCGGCTATGATTGCTCATGATACACACTTACTTTGTTAATATTACCAGTGATTAGCTTTTATCCAAGATGTATCTACAATTAGGCTATAATTCTTGCATTAAAACCTCTTAGTATTTCATTTTATTAAATTTGATGTCTTCTTTATGTGACATAGTACTACGATAATCTTTTATAATCTCTATTTTAAAACTTGGAGATTGTTTCTCATTGAAAAGAGTAGTAATAGTCATTGAAATCTTCCTTAGCATCTTCAGCTTAGTGTCTTGACTCAGATATAGTTAAGGGAACTGTAGTGAGGGTGAGTTTAATTCTCTCTCACCTACTCAGTTTTTTTCAGAGGTGATAGATGTGCCTTTCTACAGGCCAAAGTATGGTCTTGACAGAGGTACTTCAAAATAGTTTTGTATTTGTTTTGGTTTTTCCAATAAAGAGATAAAAATATCAATAAATGAATTTGTATATGCATATATTTATACATATATACTTTGTATTTTTCATTATTATACCTGTTAAGCATATTTTTATCTTCAGTTATATTGAAGTGCTTTAAAACACATACATTTAAATCTTGAAATAAATTCAGAATTGTTTGAAAAAATGAATAATATGTACATTAAAAGTATGTAAATTATTGAAAGATCAAAATTTTCCCTCAAGCAAGGGTCACCAAATGCTTCCTATGTGAGATTCAAAAAATATCCACTTTTGTTTTCTGCTTCCATTTTCAAGAATAATGTATTAATGAGAAGGATTTTTTTGCACCCAACTCATTACCTCTGTGCCTGCCTCTTATCATTCCAAACAAAAATTCCTGGTAGAATTCAATTCCTTTCTTTTATACTTCCCATTCCTCTGCCATCTATATGTAAACTAGAGTTTAACCTAACTCAACAAATTTGCAGTCAAGGGTTGAAATATCGTAAGTAGATCATTTATCTCTTAATATCTCAGGTATTGGTATTGAAACAAATTCAAATAAATATAAGTATACTGAATTATTTTTTCATACACATTTAAAATTATTTCTGATATGTATTTCTGGTGGAAAATATTCATATTTATATACAATAAAATT
Organism: Dinomys branickii; assembly: GCA_004027595.1. Lineage (NCBI taxonomy): Eukaryota > Metazoa > Chordata > Mammalia > Rodentia > Dinomyidae > Dinomys > Dinomys branickii. The sequence continues at coordinate 50,912 of PVLD010009274.1, read as the reverse complement.
TACTTCTGCCTGAATATTTATTTTAAAATGTTCAAGAATTTAATAAGTTATATTCTGCAAGTATTTTTATGGTTCTTTAAAATTATATTCACATTAAAACATGGGAAAGTTATCTTCCCTTTCACTATCAGTTCTCACTGTTTCCCAGGACATTACTTCGAAACAGCTCACTCAATAAGATTTATATTGACATCACTGACAGAGTTGTGCAAATATTTTTCCAGAAATTGAGGACATAAAATGTCTGTGCTTGCACTGTCTACAAAAGCTGTCTAAATGAGGTGACCATACAGTGTTGTACAGAGTTTAAACTTCAAGGTTCAGTGTCAAAGATTTTGAAAGGGTCTCACCACTGCCATCCTGAAACCAATAAACATGAAATAGCTTCTTCAAGTTCACTCAGAGAAAGAAAGAAAATAGAACCCGAGCTGGCTAGTTTACTCTCCCATATATTTTGTAAACAAGAAATTATTTTAACACACACAGTTTACTGATGTGACAGATTTTAAGCCATGTGGTAAATGAGTGCAGGTCCATTTAGTATGTTTACATTTCTATTTCAGTGTGTTTTATATTTTAATCATCATGACCTTTAGAAGAAAATAAGTTGGCAACATCCTCCCCATTTGCCTTCTTATAAAGCTCGCCTAAGTGTAATGTACAAATTCTAATGTGTACTTTTCAGACCACTGCCCACCCCCACTTAGACGTACGGAATTTACTTGCTTTCTCTTGTCACTTTTTCCGTTTCCACTTTTATTTTTACTTTACTGCTGAGCAATTGGGAAAAAAGAAATGATACTGCTTATCTAGTCTGGCCATACTGAGGCCAGCAGTCATTTCTCTTTAGGATGATGGTCAGAACATTCATACAGTAAATTCCCTTAATGAAGAATATACGAAGTAAGATAAAACTCCGTCACTTCTACTTTTCTTAGACAGCATCCTACTCCATCTGTTCCTAGTTTAGAGCCAAAGCCAGCTGAAGATAAATTTAGTAGCTGTGGGAATGGATGTGGGGGAGTTCAAAGACCAGCCTCATGGATAGGTTGTCAAAAACTAAGAAATGTAGAAAAGCTCCATTTTTAACTCACCATAAGGGCCAAAAAAAAAAAAAAAAAGAACAACAAAAAGAGCTCTGTGGGAAACTCACATGTGGCATTAAAAATGCACCATTCCTGGATGAAAACGTCTTATGTTCTTTGTTTCTTAGAGTGGGTTCCATATCCTGATCTTCTATTCATTTCTTCTTGAGATGTAAGACTATCCATACCCTCTAATGGCTAACTACAAAAATGCTTGCACCCTTATCATCATACTCCAGAGCCTCTTATTGCCAAAGACAGTCCTAGGCTCTTTCACTTTAAGGATTCTTTTCTACAAATATCTATAGGGAAATAGGAGTATCCATGACCATTAGTTATGAGGTGTCAACTTGACTAGGTTAGGAATTGCTTAGATCAGTGAAGCACACTTCTGGGTGTGCCTAGGTGGACCACGAATGTGTGACCTTGGTTACTCTACACCATCCCCGGACCGTTTATCTCTGCGCTGTTTTCCTGCTTCGCATCTGGGTCCTCATGCACGAGGCGCCCTTCTGCCATGGTATTTTTCTCTTCTAGCCAGCACTCATGGACTGAATCCCCTTCAAGCATGAGCCAACTAATACAGGCACAAAATTAAAAATAAGAAAACTACACATTTTTAAGGTATTTGATCTATAGTTACTTACTATCCTCAGGATACAAATAGGAAGCCTTTCCTACACCTCTTTAATACTCGTAAGGTAGATTTTTAACAAATGTGCCCTTCCCATATGTGTTTTGTTCATGGTACTCTCCTCCTACTGTAGGAATGCCATCAGAAAAGGAAAATTTTCTTTATATTATTTCTAATAATTATCTTTTAATATTCATACTATTTGGTAAGGAACCTACTAAGTCTTAGCTCTCCTAAAGAGTGTATTTTTGTATAAATATTGTCCAAATGATTACAAAAGATGTATAAGGAAACATTCAATAGAACAAGAAAACTTGAAATTTGTAAACAAAAAAGAAGAGAAAAGAAAAATAAACAAAGGTGATGTAAAATGAAATAATAAGTAGGAGTAATACAAACTGACATTCCATAAACAATCTTATCTTTTTGCAAGGAAAAATATGTCACTAGAGTGAATTAAGAAAACATAAATCTAACATAAATACACATGAGGACTGGAAATTTTTCAAAACAGGCCACCCTAGGACTGCTACATTTTTTCAGTCATAACATAACTTTATACTTCCTCATATCTCTGTTTGCTTGCGAATGTGATGGTTGTTTTCCTGAGTTTCTATTTCCTTCCTTATTAATTCCTCTGCTTGCCTGTTTTGGATGCAAGCTTGCTACTGCTGTGTCCCGTGTAACTTCTACGCTCTTCCAGCCAATAAAATGTTACGGTTTCCTCCACTTCACTTCCCACCCTGTTCCTGCTAACTACATAGGTAAGTTATTTTCAAAGAGGCTTGTGAAGTCCAGGCTTCATAACATGTATGATATAATATACTCTTTTGTATCCTGTTTTACATATGTAAAACATTTTTAGATATTTACATACCAAAAGACCCTTTTAGATAGCTAGCCACATAAACTTTTTACTCACTTCCAATAATAAATAATGATAAATAAAATAGTAAAGACAAATGAATAAACAACCCTAGAAATATCTATTTTCTAATTGTTGCTTTAACTTTCCATTTTATTTAGTTATTTCAGATGAATAATTCTTTAAAATTTTAATGTAAAATTAACTTTTCTAGTTTACTTTTTTTGTGTTGATTACAAGTCATCAACTAAGCTAATAAATGTACTTAGCAGCTGTGAGTTGTAGAATCAGAACAAAATAGTGTCGTTACTATGCAGTAAAAATAGACACTCTAACAAAGATGTTTAGATGTTCCATTTATGTTAGCATATAAATAATAAAATACACAAGAATTTTATTCAAGAAGATGAAAGATTTATTTACTACAAACTATAAAAATTGCAGAAAGAAGTTAAAGACCTATGTACATGGAAAGATATTGTATGTTCATGGGTTTGAAGACAGAATTTTTTTCTTCTTTGGTTTTGTTTTTTGGCACTGGGAATCAAACTCAGGACCTTGTGCTTGCCTGGCAGGTGCTTATGGCACTGAGCTACATCCCAGGCCTTGAAGGCAGCATTAAGAATCAATACTACACAAAGCACCAACAGTGGTCCCAAAAAAGTATTTGGCAAAATCCACCATTCATTTATGATTAAAATAAAAACTTTCTAGGTATGGGGGCTCATGCCTGTCATGCTAGTACTCTGGGGGTGCACAGGCAGGAAGATCACAAGTTCAAACCCATCCTGGGAAATTCAGCAACTCAAAAAGAAAAGAAAAAGGAAAAAGGACTAGGGATGTAGCTCAGTGTGAAAGCCCTGGGTACTGGAAAAAACTCAAAAGAGGAAAGGAATACAGAGGAACTGATTTAACTTTACAAAGAGATTCTTCAAAACTCCCGCAGCTGATATTAACTGTGAATGTTGGATGCTTCCCTTTGTAGGTAAATAAAAGGAAAAGATGCATACCTTCAGCATTCTGCTCAGCATGTCTTAGAGGTTACAGAGAGCAAAGGCACACAAACTGAAAACTAAAAAGTAAAATTGCATTTGAAGGAAACATGATCCATTACACATAAAATCACAAGGAATCTATAAAAACATTCTCAAAATAATAAATTCAACAAAGTCACAAATCTCCCAGTTGTGGTTTACATCTGGAGGTCCCCTAAGAGCCTTACACACTCCTAGATGGGCCTTACAGAGGGCAGTTGAATTGGGAGGATTATAGCTAATTTGCTATTAGGAGTTTGGGATCTGGTAGGAAGAGGCAATCACGGGGGCGTGGCCTGCAAGGTTTTAGCTCATTCCAGCCCCTCCCTTGATACCTCTGCATCATGTGGCCATGCTCCAAACAGGGTGCTCCCTTGCAATATCCCTCCGCCATGCAACCTGCCATGGAGCCAGCTGACTGTGGACTGAAGCCTGCACAAACTGTGAGCCCAAAGAAACCTTTCCTCCTTTAAATTGAGGGTATCAGATATTTTGTCCTAGTAACAAAGACTGATTAAAATACTCCCCAAATCAGTTCTATTTCTATATACTAACAATGATTCTGTGGAAACCCAAATTTAATGGTATGCCATCTTCAAATGCTAAAGAAAAGAAATTAAATACTTAGCTGTAAACAATAGGAGTAACAATTATATCTTGAAAACTGCAAAATATTGTCAAAAAAATCAAAGAACTAAATAAATGCAGATGTAGCAAGTTCACAGATTGAAAGACTTGAATTACTAAAGATGTCACTTCTGACTTGAAAAAATTTAACATACGCCAAAATCCTAAAGAATAGTTGTAGATATAGAGAATATTATTTTAAAATTTATTTCAAGAAGCAACTAAAATAGATAAAATAATTATGATAGATAAATCTGGAGAAATTTGTCCACTTGATGTCAGTATTTAATATGAAACTAGTGTGAGTAGGATAGAAACATAGGTAATGGAATAAAATACAGAACACAGAAACAGAGCTGCACAAAACTACCCACTGATCTTTTACAAAAGCTAGAAAACCCATTTAGTGGAAATAAATTGGTATTTCCAACACATAGAATTGGTCCAATGGGTTGTCCATAGGAGAACAGAAAGGGAATGGAAGAGAAAAGAAGAGAAGGAAGGGAAGGGAAGGGAAGGGAAGGGAAGGGAAGGGAAGGGAAGGGAAGGGAAGGGAAGAAGGAAAAAGGAATGAAGGATCCATTTATGTAGTATCCTTGAAGTGATAAAATTATAAGCATGAAGAATAGATTATCAGTTTCCAGAAGTTAAAGAGTCACTGGGGATTAGACAAGATGAATGTGGCTATAAAAGAGCTGGCTTTGGAGTGACGGTATTATTCTGTATGTTGATTGCATTCATGTCAACATCCAAGCTGAAATATTGCAGTCTAAGTTTTCAAGATACTCAATGCCATTAGGGAAGTTGGGTAAAATGTACACGGCATCCCTACGGTCCTTATAACTGCATGTGAACCTACAATCATTTTGAAATAAGAAGGCAAATGAAAAATACATACATTTGTCTTGATCCCTACCCTTTGAATTTATAGTTAATAGTGGTGCATTTCATATTTACATTATTGAATTATAACTTCCTCCACTGAGGTTTTGAAGATATTTATGTAACATTTTCTTTCACAGTTTTGCTTGAATTTTTGACATAATTAAGCACATTAATCCTTACATGACTTATTTATTTTACTTGGTGAATTATTTTGCCTGGCACATTTCTTACAATCTTGATAAAAGTAATAGTCATATTTGCTTTGTTCTGAATCTTAAGAAAATGCTTTCACTATTTTAACACTGTGGGACTTACTGTGAAACTGATTTATTTACAAAATATATTCAAAATAATCTTTCATTAGATTAATGTAGTTAATTCCAGTCCTAATTTATTAATAGGCCTTGTGTTTTATTCTAAAATTTCCTCTGTTGTGTCCAATGAGAATATTATGATTTTCTAATGTAGAGTCAGTTATGCAACCTGGAGATCAGCCAACTTGCTCCCGATGCACTTTCTTTTAAACATAATTAGGTTTGTTTTCAAATACTTTGGGATTACTACACTCAATGTTGATAACTAAAATGAGTCTATACTTTTTCAAATTTTAGTTTAAAAAAAACACAAAGTCAAAAACAAAACAATACAAAAATGATACAGAAGTTCACAACAAGGTATGTAACTTCATAACAATCTTGAAATTATTCATCCCCTTTTGTTCTTCTGTATTCTGAATGAATTCATGTGAGATTTCATGTTTTCTCTTACTGTTTGGTAAAAGTCACTGCTTATGATATATATTTTTTCAATAATTCCACTTTTTAATTTAATGATATTGTGTTATTTGTATTCCAACAATTTAGGGTTTGTATTGAATACTTCTCTCTATTTGACTTTAATCTTTTTGGTTATATCTTAGCTCATTAATATGAACTCTCATTATTTTTAATACTTAAAGCTAAACTTTTTTCCTAAAATTTCTTTAGCTTTTATCCTACAGTTTTATTATATAGTATGTATTACTATAATTATTCAATTTTAAATATAGCCTCATGTCCATTTGGATTTTTTTCTTCCTCATATATTAGTTAAGTATATTTCCTAATTTCCAAATACATGGTGTTCTCCTTTTTACATTTGTTTTTATTATTTATATCATACATTGTTTTTATTATTTATATCTGATTTAATTTCTTTAGAGACCATTAGTTACATATTACCAGTCCACTGAAATTTGTTGGGATAGTTTTTCTTTATTTTAACCATCTAGCATATGGCCATTTCCTATAAATTCAATTTTGTGATTCAAGAGACTCTGTATCTACATTTGAAAACGGTGCATACTATGTAAGCTATCGAGATCAAGTTCATTAATTCTGAAATTTTCTTTATTCTTAGTGCTCTCTTTTTGTCTGCCTATCTATGACACACTAAGGGAAATATGTTCAATTATTTGTAAAATGTAATAAACAAGGCAGTCACCAAAAGTGCAGTGTAAGGTTTTGGATGTTTTTAGGTCAAGTCATGCTTATACAAAGTTACAAAAATGCTAAAAGACAAGAGTAAAAACCACAACAAATGTACATGTATAATTAGATTTTAATGATTCATGTTTAATATCCATTGGCATTGAAAATAAATGAGATTAGATTTAAAATACATACAAAATATTTTACCATATGAACACAGAAATAATGCATAAATTGATTTTTATAGAACAAAGTACTTGGTGTAAGTTCTAAAAAGTGAGGCATACGAAAGATTAATGGACCCCAGGGGTAAAGGTCACTTCTAACTAGATTGATAAAATATACCCCAAGGAGCCAGGGCAATCCAAGGCATGAGTACAATTAGGACAGAGCTAAAGGAAGAGAATATATTTTCCAAAAAGGAGAGGAAAACGGAACATTGACTTCTCCAGGAAAAGGGAAGTTTTCCAGTTTGGTAGTATAGGGGTCACAGCATATCTAGGTGCTAATCATATTTTCAGGGGTGAGTAGTGTGGTGAGATGAATTTCATCATCCCTCTCAGATATTCCATATGTTGAATATGAACCTCAACACCCCAGAATGTGACTAAATTGGGAAAGAGGACCCTTTAAGAGATAAACTAGCATGAGTCCACTGCAGTGGGACCTGACCTAATCGGAATGGTGTATTTATGAGCAGATTAGAACACGCAGAGAGCCGTCAAGTGCACACCCACACAGAGGAGAAGCCCCGTGAGGAGCAGTGTCTTGAGCAAGGCAAGGAGACTGCTCAGAAGAGAGCAAACCCATGAGCACCTCACAGTCTGGACTGCTTGCCTCCAAACTGCGCAAAGTGACTTCTTTTGTTGAAGCCACTCAGTCTGAGGCATGATACTCTTTTCAATGGGAACCCTAACATTAATATAGGGATGCAATAGGAAAATGTAGAATGACACCTTTTGACTTTGATTGGACCGTAGAAGTCATCATACATGCATCCAGTTCCCTGCAAGGCATTCATTAGCACGTGCACTCACAGCTGGTTATTAACAGGAGAACCTTGAGTCCTCTCCTCATCTGCTGCTCCATTTCCATCTGCAATACGGGGCTCCGAATGTTAAAGACATCTAAACCAGGCCTCATTTCAACCACGTGAGATCTCCCATGAAAGTATTCTGGCTCAAGAAAAATACACAAATAACTATATATAAGGAAGGGGAGTTAATGGAGCATATATGAAAACATAGCTACTGGCAACAGAACTGTAGAAGAGTAGTGTAAAGCTTAGTTTTGGGGGGTAATGTATGGCATCACTGTAAGTTTATACAATCTATTTCTTGGAATATTTATTTTGTTTTTGTGTATTTTTGAAAGGGCTCATGTTTCCTTACTTATTGTATGCCAGTTAGGGAATATAAAGAGTGACATAGAAATTCATCTTACTTAGTAATAAGTGAGAAACATGGCATTTTTCTCCTCTCCACCTATCTGTATGCTTGAACCTGATATGGCATTGATAAAAAGCACAAAAGGTTTACATATGGATAGTGGGACAGTCAGAACTTTTACAGATTAATTTAGCCTTCTTTTAGAGGCAAATTTACCTGCTAGCCAAATATTTCTCTAAGCTTCTAGGAGATCTAAATTTTGAAAGAAATAACTTTATCTGGAAGCATTATATTAACGCGCTCTTTGTTTTTGAACAAATTGCTATTTAGTGGTGTTTTCTTTCCCTGTAAAAGAACCCAAATCATTTGATGCAGGAGGGAGGCTGGACCTTCATTTCTGTTCCATCTTTTGCAGTAGTAATTTCATGTTCTGCAGAGTTCACATTGCACAAATGTGGGAAATACATATTATAGCCAGAAACTGTCACAAGGTCTGTGCTTTTAGAAAAACAAATGAATAACTGATAGTTAAAAGAAGGCTAAAAATAGATTGATGCTGAGAATGAGTCATGAATAAGGATTGTGATCAATTTAATTATGTGGCCTCGAGGTATATGGGGGAAATGTTAAGGAGATTTTTCAAGATTTTTTTACGAACTACTAAAACAAGCCCCAATAATTCTAGTAAAACATTGAAGGATGTGACTTAAGCAGTTTAGTTGGGACCACTAAATTGTTTGTTGGGACAACATGATGTATAGTTATATTAAGTATCAATTTTGTTGTATTATCTGCCACTCTTTAGTATTATAGGAAAACAAAGATTTAAACAGTGAATCATTTTATGTAATGCAGATATACAAAGTTGAAGATAAACTTATAAAATACTGCGTTGATGGATGACTAATTTTATATGATGCTGTATTATTCTATTTTCTTTTACCTTTCTGTGTAATGATTTGTGTCTTGGTTACTTTTCTTTCATTGCTGAGACAAAATATCCAACACCCAAAATGAAGGAAGGAAAGGTTTACTTAGCTCACAGTGTGTGGAGGTTTCAGTCCGTACTCGGCTGGTTCTGAGGCAGAGAGGCACGTGGCAGACGGCAAACGTTCTCGGCAGTGGAACAACAAAGCAGCCAGAGCAAAAGGGAGGAGTGGCGGGGTGAGCAGCCCCTTTCCCTCCCTTGTAAACAGGCCGTCCCCACCCCGGGGCGTGTAGCACTCACAGTCTCCACGCCCTCCTCTTGCACAGGCTCAGAATGAAAACAAAGTTTGGCTTCCCGCTGAATCACATAGTTAACCTTCTAAAATTCTCTCACTGACACAATGAACAACACCCTAGAGCAGGAAGGGCCTGTCCTTTCCACCCCAAGATGTAGAATACTGAGCCACTCAGCCAAACCTCTAGACTCCCCAAGTTGACACAATGTATCAAGGATAACAATTTGGTTCAGTCTATCAATTTTGCTTTTTATAGTGAAGAAACTGACAGATGTTTTGGGCTACAAAAATGCTTTTGAATTTGTTCCAAAAGAGAAAAAAGAAAATATTTGTCATCTGTCTATTTATATATCTGTATGATTCTTTTCATCCTTCATGCATCTCAAAAATACATCTTTGGTAGAATTGAGTTAACATTATAAGTTAAACAATTACCTTCACAATTCAAATAACTTGTTTCTTAATGATATGAAGATCTATTTAACTACCTAACATTTGCATTCTTATTGAGAAAAGAGAAAAGAGAAAGTGAACACAAATCATGGGTAAAAGAAAGCCCAGTTAATTGCGTTTTAACAAATGCTTTACCATCTTCAACTTTTTCTCAAGATTCCACCACAACTAAAGGTAAGTACGAATTTTTAGGAACACGAGGGCATCGTATATAATATTGTGTAGATAGCTCACATGGTTCTTATTTGCAGACAAGAGCATTGTATACCCTACCTACTTTGAACCCTTGGATTTACTGAAGGATATTTGAGCCCTTCCAGTACTCCAAGGTGAGTTTCCAGAAACCACTCCCCAAAGCTCTTACAGACTGGTCAGGTGAGGGAGATCCTGCACCTGCAGAGCACAGAATTCCCAGTCTCTGCCTCCAGCCCTACCAGACACAAGAACAAGGTCCTGCTGGTTCCCCACGAAGCTCACCTCCTGCTCCAACACTTGCATTAACTGTCTCCTGGGAGGCACCTACATCACTTACGTACACACTGACAGTAAGAAAAAAGCATTTATTTTAGTTTATCTTGGGAAAGATAACTAACAGCATCATAATGTTAAGAAACTATCAAACTGTGGAGGAAAGAGGAAAAAAATTAAAGCTTTGGATGGTCACAAATGGCAAGTGTCTACTTCCATATGGAACCAACTTGTATTTAATTAGCATTTCCTGATATCATTTTCCTGAGTATATTCATTAGTTTATAATATATAAACATCTACCTACAATTCTATAATAACCATAGGCTCTGGGTTTAAGGAAGTAACACTGTATCTTTTAGCAGATATTCCCTTAAATGCACAGGAAACTTAGAACTCCACATTATCCGCATATCTACTACTCATATAACTCGGCTTAGGTTTGTTTACTTTTTTGTGTCACTTGTCTTCTGTTATTATGACAAAATACATGAGATAATTTAAGAGGAAAAATTTATTTGTCCCACAGTTTTGGAAATTTCAGTCTCTTGTTCTTGGCCATGTAGGAAAGCAATGCATCTCTTTGAGAACCCAAGAAGTAAACCAGTTCACCTCATGACTAAAGCAAAGGGGAGAGAGAGACAGGCAGTGGATCTCCAGGACGTCTTCACAGACATTCCCCTGCCAACTTAGAATGGCCCACTTACTACCGCCACCCTGTAAGGGTTCTGCAGCCTCCCAGTGGTGCCATTCTGGGAACAGCTTTTAAGGCATGGGTGTTAGGAGGACATTTAAGATTCAGACTGTAGCGCTCTCCAAATAGGGATGGTTCCAGCTCTCAGTCCCATCCACCAAAACAAACAAATAAACAACACAACAACCAGTCAAAATAATGAAGAGTACCTGTCCCATAATAAGTCATACGGTAGGCATTGTTCCCAGAAAAATGTCTGAAAAACTACAAGCTTATGCATTTTAAGGGTTACATTTTTTGGTTAGGAGTCCACCACAAAAGTGCTAACATTTTGAGGGCGAGGAAGGGAAGACAAAGTAAAAGTATTTCACATGTGAAATGTATATGTATCAGCTCCCCAAGAAGAATGTAATTGTTATTTATTTCAAACATATCAAAAACAGAAATATTATAATGGTATACAATAACAAAGCAATAAAATATAAGATTATTTTCTTTTTTTTTTTTTTTTTGCAGTACTGGGGATCAAACTCAGGACCCTACACTTGCTAGGCAAGCCCTTATTCCACTGAGCTATATCCCCAGCCCCTTATTTTTGACTCCAAACCTAGGTGTTAGACTTGAGTTTTGGAAGGAAACCCAGAAATCCTGCAAACCTTAGTCTACCCTGGAGGATGGTATGTGCATAGAGGCTGTTCCACTTGTCTCAGTGGGCTTGATGATAAACTTGGAATTTGGAATCGCTTGTCTTAGGTAAGCTTTGTTATCTCTTTTTCTTGCAGTTGGCCAAGACAGAAATCAAGAGTATAGTCACAATGAAGCCGAATGACACAGGCGAGAAGGTCTAGTTAGCATCTCTGCTGTGTCTGTGGCTGTGCCCAGGTCCTGGAGTTGCCTGCTGGGTTGTCTGTGACTTTAGAGTCCAGTTATGATATGCAGTCTAGCATGTAAATCACTAGGAGATGCTGCGTCATGGACTAAATTTGAGTAATGCATTTATCAGTGTTTAAAACATAAAATACTTTGCGTACATTCCCATTCTAATCTTAAAATATTTATTGCCTGCATCACATTAACTAAAGAAATAGAAACCAAGCAGGCTGTATCTACAAAAGTAGAGAGCCTAAGGACCCCTGCGATCCCTGGAACACTAACAGACCGACTCTTTACTAATTACTGACTGCAAGCAGGGGGCCTTTAAAATCAGCCACCCTCACTGTGAAGGGATCTGCTTCCCCCTGCTGGAAGCATCCAGCAGCTGCGCTGAGTCCAGGAGTCTTTCCAGTGACTTCGCCAAGCACGATAAAACTAACACTTACTAAGTTGTTACTCAACAAATAGGCTTAGTATATAAAAAGATAATAAAATTCAGTTTTCTTCACACACATGACTAAAGCTTCCTCATGATTCCTAGAGACATAGCTATGATTCTCTCCGGGTTTTCCCTTGACAATAGCGCGGGTATAACCCGTGCAAGCCTGACGAGTAACATGGTAGTATACTTTCGTACTGGTAGAGTACTGAACTCCGCTGGCCTCTGCGTCCCGGTCTTCCAACAGGTCCAAAAACAACAGGAACACGTGTAGAATTTGCAGCATCTCAAAGCCAAGAAACTCTTATTTTCCTCTCCTCGTCGCCATAGCGCTTTTTTTCTTATGCTATTCTTTCGGTGTTTCTTTTCTGCCTGACGGTGCTCTATGCTTACCCCCTTTTAATTCTTCCTGTAAAAACCGAAATGCTACGGAATCTTTTTAAGCACCTATGTGGATATATTTTGTCTACATTATTTATTTACACAGATTAGAAGTTAGACATTTTCCCAAAACAATTTTATGTCAAACCACAAAATAATTCAAATTTCACATATACATGATATACTCTGATATTTCATGAATGTTAGGAAAATGTTACAATTCGAAACTGAAGTTAATAAATACAGTGACCAAGAGCAGCTCCTGAAGCTTCTGAATAAGTAACATATCGTAATTATGGCTGGTAGTCATGTGTATGCTTTCCAGTTCTCATCAGGAAACGAGGTGTATCCTCAGGAAGATAATTAAAAGAAAATTGTAATATGATTTTCTATGACAGTAATAAACACAATGAATGAAGAATTAGTGCATTGCAACGAAGTTTGTTTCCCAAATAGAATTTTGCATTTTAGGAGGATCCTTTTAGAGAGAGAAAATTTCTAAGATTGACCTGATTTCTGATGATTTATGACAAGAAAAACAAGATCATTCTCCACTTTGAGATTTTAATGTGAAGATTTAATTAAAGGACATAGTCATTTGAGGTTATTTTCAGACCTGAAATGAAGATCAATGTTCTTTACAAAACCATTCTCTGACTTACAAAAAAATCTGAGAAAATGTTTTCTCATTTGACTGTGCCTGGTCAGACAGGGTAAGCGCCTGTTTTCTGTCAGAAGTGCTGCCTACTGGTGAGACGAACTTGGCTTCAGCTTTTTCACACTGCCCCACATCTCACTCGATAGTGCTAACATTGATCGAGTTTTAAAATAGGCAAAGATTTAACACTGGGAGATCAGATCCAAAGTATAAAAGTATCTAAAATTACTGTGACGGCCACACGCTGGCGACTTCAGGGTTTCAGCTTTGCTATTATGATAACGCTATTTTGACTGCAGTTAGAGCCTCGTGTGAGTCAGCAGAGACCATCTGAATGTTTTAACGTGTCCTAACCTGACAACTAAAGCTGGGCTCGTACAGGTAATCCGTGGGGCATGGAGACTACTAAATGCTCTGAAAAAGTCCTTTTTATTTATATATTCTGGTATCACTTTTTTATAGCCAGAATATTCAAGGACTATGAATTCCATATCTGGAAAATGTTGATCTTTCACTTTTGATCAATTTTTAAAAGTTTTAATAACCAGATTAATGGCAATTGGAAATAATTTAAACACAGATGGTAGGAAAAGAAAGGCAAAGGTATGTATTTTACTTAATTTAAGAAACATGGACTTGATATTTCATTAACTGAAAAACTGCAAACTCTTTGGCTATTTAAAGTTAAATTAAACTGATAAAGCATTTGAATTTCTCACTCGAGTCAACATTTATGTTTTCAAAAAATAAGCATGAAGAATTCATTAATTTAGATGTCCCAAATTTTAAAATAAAATTAGATTACAAACATTATAAGCCACAACTTGAGCTAAGGCAAATAATATCAGCGGGAGAAAGCGAGAAAAAGAAAAACACAGAAAGCAACGAGCTGGAATATGCACAGGTCGTCAGTACCAGGATGACTGTAGACTACAGGAGCTGCAAATACGTACCACAAACAGGAATGACAGACCCAACGTACCACGTACTGCGCTTGTATTTGAAAAAAACTCTCCACAATTAAATGTTACAAGGAAGAAGATTTTTTTCACATTTGATGTTTTCTAATAGGCTGTGATTAGCATGACCATAGAAATGTAAACACATTTAGCACAGAGATACATTTTGCTGAAAGGAAATTGTACAGCTTTGTATTTGAGTATAAACCTCAAAGAAACATTTTGATTTACATGACCTTTCCTTGAAACCATTGCTTATTTTTACTGATCCTATTGCTGTATCACTCACAACAAACTGAATATGGTTTGAACGTGGGACCTGTAGTTAGTAACATGTATTCTTGAAAATGGCTAAGAAAATAGATATTACATGTTCTCACTATCAAAATGATAAATATGAGGTAAAGTTAATAATTATTTTAATTTAGCCATTCCATAGTGTATAAATATTTCAAAGTAGGTTGTACATGGTAAATAGGTATTTTATCAAAAATGTAGGTAAATAAATATATGGCTTTATTATAGACTCATAAATTTTGACCCCTACTAAAATATGACCATTTATTATCTCAAATTATTTTGGAAAATCATAAAATATTATCACATATATGCTCACAGAAACAAAATGAAGAGTGCATATTGTAGTTTTATGATAGAGATATCATAAAAATGCATGAATTATGATATATTAATAAACAGAATACAGTGAAGCTTGTGAAATATATGAGCTGGATATATGAAATTAAAATATTATCACATATACTAAATATTAAACTAATAATATTAAAAAACAACTTGAATAATTATTCATACAAATTTTTAATCATAAAATCCATACAATAATGCATGCTCTTATGCACAGAGATGCACACAGATATACACAGATATATTGTGCATACTTTATATATGCATATGTACTTAGTGTTTAACAAAAAGATTGAATGATTCCTATGAACTTCAGGATATTTGTCTCTCTGAAAAGAAGTGGCTTGACAATAGTGTGGCTTTAAGCCATGTTGGTAAAATTTCACTTTTCTTATTTTCTGCTTTCCAGAAAAGATCTAAAGAAAAGAATAACAGAACACTAACATACATTGAACCTCAGTGATAAAGGAGTCTTATCCTTTTTTCTTTTTTTATTCTTTAAACTGTTTATATGTTTGCAATATTTCATAATTGTCATAAATAATTTACCTTATAGTGGATATGCCAAAGAGGTACAGATAAGGGAGATAGTAAATTTTACATGTAGCTAAATTTTTGGTCATTGGAAGAAAGATACTCAAAATAATCTTATATAAAATAGTTGAGTCAACTCTACCCAATCTCATCCACTACTTAGAATATAGTTTCCAATATATATTGCTTTGGGAATTTGTTATCCAAAGACTTCTAAAAATATTAAGGTTCTGTATATTTTTTTGTTTATCCACCAATTTAAAAACTTGTATCGCAAGTATGTATGTTAAGCACAGGGCTATTAAATCTTTAGGTGCTGCATATTTCCTAGTAGATCAGATGACAATTAGCTTGAGCCAATTTTGGACAGTCCAAGTGACAAATTCACATATATCATGGTTAATTAATTTTCCTGAGTGAAATTCACCTTTTTATATTAATGTACAAAATTTTCATCTAGTAATTTTAACTCACTTATTTAAAAATATATCTTGTATACAGTATACTTATGAAAGTGTAGTATATGTGTAATATATTATGTGCTAGAGTAGGATAGAGAATTTTGCATCGACTTTATTGAGAACTCAGGCAAAAAATGGTATTTATCAACAAATGTTACATTCTAACTTATGAATTTCTAACAGTCTTGTACTAAGAGAAAGTAAAGAATTCCTTGGAAATGTGAATACATCGTTATAGTAAGAATTTCTGTAGTGTTTTCCTTCTAATACAAAATGAAGTATGGAAACTGGGTGTTCAAGAGAAGCTCCTAGCTTTAGTAGTTTAGTTTCTAGGAATATCGTGAATGCACTATTGATGTCACTAATCCTGAACACAAAACAAAGGGAAGGCCTGCCTGGAATGCTGTCACAGGTAGCAGAAGGAAGCGTTACTTTATCGCTAAGAGGGCGAGCATATATTGATCTCTGATCATTTTGACATCTTCTAGAAGGGTGCTGACTGACGTGCCCACAAAGAAAATTCTATAAGCAACTGCCATCTCAGGAAGAGCGTATTACCCGGGGACCACGACAGCCCATCCCCAAACAAACCCACAAGAGCACCCAAGTGAGCAAAACAGGACAATGCTGACACCCCGAGGTAGCTCAGAACGGAGCAAGAGCAGATGGAAGCTACGAAGCATCGCAGAACTCTGTCCTTTAATCTTTCCCTTCCGCTCTGAGGCAGATCTGAGGAGCCAGAAGCCAGACAATACAAATGGGACAAGAGAGGAGGACAAAAGGTGGCCCAGGCCTCAGCCTCAGTCACCCATATCCTACAGCAGGGGCACCAAATGTTAAGACAATTAATTTTGAAGTACGAAAATTTGCATGAGCTAGATATGAAAATGAGATGAACCTTTAGGAAAAGTGATGGTGTCGGTCCAACATTAGAGTCCAGTACTTGGCAAAGCTGAGAGGACACAGTTGGTTTGAAACGACAGTTGTGGCAAACAATGAGATGAATTTTTTCTGTATCATACCACACCTCAAAAAGCAATAAAGGGGCTGGGGATATAGCTCAGTAGAGTAAGCACCTGCCTGGCAAGCTCAAGGTCCTGAGTTTGATCCCCGGTACCACCAAAAACCAAAATAAGTAAATAAAAAAAAAGCAATAAAATAATAACTATTTGGCATCATTTAAATGCATGGATAATACAAGTACAATTCTTTATTATTCAGATATACTCAGTGATAACTTGTATCAGGCGGCCCCCCAAAGCCTCATGCAGTCTTAGGTGGGCTTTGCGGAGGTGGCTGGATCCAGAGTGTGTGAGGCTGAGATCAAGGACGTGAGCCCGGGGCTGAGTCATGGTTTGGTGCTGGCATCTAGGTTGCCCCGCCTGCATGTGCGTGCTACCTACCTAAGGGACAGCCTGGGTAGGATATAAGGCACAGAAAGAGTCCCTGCTTTGTCACTTGTTGCCTGCTACTTCACTGCTCTGCCGCTTTCCGCCTGCCATAAACTGCTTCTCTCTGTGATGTCCCTCTGCCGCTCCACCCCACCTTAGGGCCAGCCGGCTGTGAACAGAACCCCTACCAACTGTGAGCGACAGTACACCTTTCCTCCTGGGTGCTGGGTATTTTATTCCAGAATGAGAAAAGAAACCAGACAAATGACTACACTCAAAGTTAAATCATGAACTATGACTTAATATCAATGAATTTAAAATCACTTTTACCATAAATTATAATGAATATTCAATTCCTTTAAACATTATTTAAACAGTGCCTCTCATAGAGTAGATGTTTAATAAATATTTTTAAATAGATAAATATTTGCCAGAAGCAAATAATGCATTTAATTGTATAAATAGAAGAATAAAAAATATATAGGTTTAAATGTCACTAATAATATTTTATTTTAGTTCTAAATCTATTTACTCTATAAGTGGCATCACTTCAAGGGCTTATGTTTAACAAATGCACAAATGCAGTTTTTATTGTAAACTAAGATTGGTTAAGTTTATATAAGCGTTTAATAAGCATTATATTAGCATTTTAAGCATTTTAAATTCTGATGATAATTTCTATGGCTGTTTGAAACCAAAAGCATTGATAAAAGTGATCCTTGTGATGTTATAATAACAATATTATGACTCTTAAAAGCAGTTAAATAAATTGGAGGATACAACTTAAAGTACTTCAGATACAAAGTGCACTAAAATTTAAATTGCATGGATAATATAAGTGCAATTTTTAATTATTCAGATATACTCAGTTTTTTAACAATGTAAAGTTAGAGACCAAAAAAAAAAAGAAATTTTAACTTTTGTAGGATCCAATAACTCCCACTTATCTAAGCACAAATTTTTAACTTTATCTTCATTTTTTCATTGGTATGATGCATTAAAACATAGTACTTAGTCTATGTCATCAGGCTATTCTTATCTTAGACTATTTGTATCTTCAGAATAAGTTTAAATATCAGTTTCTAAAGGGAAATAGGTTCATATAGATCACATAGGTCTATTGTTTCTCAAATTAGTAAAATTTCTTTATTAATTTATTGCTATATCTTTATTTTCTTAATGTCCTTTTTAAAGTGAATATATTAATTGAAATACTGGAAAAATGCTTGTGAATTACTAAGCTCTATAGAAATAAAATAACCATTGATTTGATTAGAATGACTTTCCATATTTATTTTTTATGAGTGAGAGATGTTAGACATCCCTCTAGAAATCATATAGGTGGAATATCATATTGCCTCTCTAGTGTAAAAACCTGACAAAGTAAATAAAATCCAAAAGGTACAATAGGTTCTGTAAAAGGGAAAGACACTGCTCAATAGGAAGGAACAACTAGGGTGAGGGAAAGGAGAACAGGAAAGAAAGAAAGAAAGAAAGAAAGAAAGAAAGAAAGAAAGAAAGAAAGAAGGAAGGAAGGAAGGAAGGAAGGAAGGAAGGAAGGAAGGAAGGAAGGCGCATACACACAGGGTAGCCAGGATAACTGTACTGCTGATTTCTATTGATCTATTGGAAGGAACATCAATGCTTAATTTTTTTTTCTCCTTTTTAATTTTTTGACCAATTTTGCATGCTTGTATCTGGTACTCTGAACAACTAATTTGAAAACAACAACATGCAGTATAACAACCATTGTTGAATTCGACCAACCTGTTTAGTGAAATTCTGTATGATTTATAATGTTTTATTATTATTATTTTTATTCCCTTTAAAAGTAGAAAAAATAGATAAAAATACAAGATTTTTAAAAGTGCTACTTTAAAACTTGATTTGGTAATAACTTCTTGAATTTAGGAACAACTTCTTTGCTGGAAAACAATCTTAAAATAATGGTGCGCTCTTAAATATGTAGCTATTCCTACTTCATATCACAACTGGAATTCTGGTAAAACCAAGTGGTTTCTATACACATTTATTTTCCTCCTGGGAAGGAAATGGAAACAGTGATTCACAAAGTAGAACACAGTAAAACATTACAACTACAGTCTAATATTATATCATCATTTTGTACCATTCATTTCAGTGGTCATTTAATCTAATATTAGCAGCAAGATTTAACTTCCTTTATTAGATTTGTTATTGCTTAGTTGATGTAATTACTGTGACCTAAAGATTGATGTAATAAATCCTGTAAATTATTCATTACTTTCTCAGAAATTATGCAGTATTAAACTATCAAATCATTGAAAACTTTTTAATAAAACTTAGAGCATTTAATAATCAAACTGTTTTAGTTGATGATTCTTTTTCTTTAATTATTCATTAGTACCTGAAGTAGATAAAAGCAAACTGTTTAGTAAAGGCAATTCCTCTTGGACTTCTTTTAGTAAATGTTTGCAAAGAAAAAAATGACACTGGGATTAGAGCCATAAATGTATGAGTGTAAAGTCAGTGCCCTGGTTTCCCTTAGTAAATTTTAAGCTTCTTGATTAATATATTTTATCTCATCTGTCATAGTCAGGGTTTACAAGGGAATGGATTTAATACAGGACACATAGTTTACAGGATTATTTTATAACATTCACCCAAAAAGTCAAGTGCAAAGAGTGTGGGAGATCTGTCCACGCACTAGGGACTCAAAGAATCCACCTGAGGGCCTGGACCTCATGGTAATGTCCTGCAGTCCAGCTGAAGGCCTGGAGCCCACGACGATGTCACGTGCAAGTCCGCGTCAGGGCCTGTGGTAAAAGCTAGAAAGTCTGTGCCAGTGGGTTGAAGGATCCGTGCGAGCAGTCTGCGGGAGCTGCACTGGAGCCAGGAAGCTCATAAGGACCAAAGCTCCCCTGAAAAGAGTCAAGCCATCCTTAGAGACAGCAAGGACCGGAGCTTCTCCAAGGATAGGAACAGCTGAATTCATACCAGGAAAACCAGCACGACACGGCACTCCAGGAGACTCAGCAGCGCACTGTGTTCCCGCGCACTTCTCTTTCTGTATTGTTGGCAGCAGTCCCCAGGCGGGCCTTCCACACCCAGCCCCACGCTGACTCAGTTGCGCTGGGCATTACAAGACGACCATCCACCACCTCGTCCAAGACAGCCCTAACTAGCTTATTGTAGACAATAAATATCAAAAGACTCCAAGAGGAGCCAAACTATGAAAAGAAATAAAATATTTGTTCACCCTACGAGGATACAGTGGTATCTTCATTCATGAATTTAATTCTTTCTGTGAACCAAATTCCAACCAAATTTCACCATAAAGTTCAACATAAATAAGGTTGATCTGTATTGAAACATAGGTATTTTTAACCACCAAAAGTATAGTACAGTACAGTATCGAGAGAGAGAACACCTTGACTGAGGCGATTTCTAGTCTTGAGGACAGGAAGGCAGTAGGGGGTACTGTTTGGAGGAAAAGTCCACCTCCTTAAGGACACTGGGCAGATCTTCAGGGGGCTCCTCTTCATCTTTTATTTGCAGTGTCAATTTTGATGAAAAATCTGTCTAATGTAACTTGTTTTTTCCTGTGCTGCATCACCCTCCGGAAATGAGAGACCACATTATGGTTCATCAGATTCAACACTCTATTCATTAGAGTTATGTTGGGCTGGTGCTTCTCAAAGAAGTCTTGACACTCATTCTATTTTTCCAAAATGGATTTTGCCACACCACTGCCTACCTCCTCTCTTCCCCTTTCTCAGTGTAATGAACCTCAACTGGTGCCTTTTGCTGCTCAGTCTGCAGTTTGGCAAGTTCTTTTGTCGTCACCTCCTCCTTATGCTCCTCAGTGAGCTGCTCTGTGTCCACAACATCAACATCCGGAGCCATATTCTTACCCATGGACACACTCTCCTCCACTACCTGTGCAGCAGACTCATGTTCAGTGACACATTCTGGACACAGTTTCCTCCAGGATGAGTTTAAGGTCTGGTATGTGGCATCGTCCCAGGTTGAGGCAGTGCAGGAATAACTTACAGCATTTATTACATCATTCTTTAGGTCACAGTGATTACATCAACTGAGCAATAATACATCTAATAAAGAGTTAAATCCTAATGCTAATATTAGAACTTTTATTTTAAATAGAAAAAATAACAAAATAACAACACTGAAGACAGAAAACAACATAAAAACAAAAATGATACAGGATTTCAATACAAGATGATATGAATTAACAATGGTTGTTATATTACATATATACAAAGTTGCTCAGGCTGCCAGATATAAAATGCAAGATTAAGAGAATACTAGATTAAATGCCCAAAGAAATGGATAACACAAAATGATGATATAATATTAGAGTCTAGTTTGAATGTTGTGTTGGGGGGAAGGAACTTCACTTTTATGAAGACATCCTCAGCATCCACATGATCCACTGAAGCTGGAGGCTTGTCCTTCAGAAAAAAGGCACCATTCAGGCAGTTGATTTTCAGAAAGATATATTTTAATGGTGGGTGTCAACACCCCCTGTGGCCCTTCCATGAACAACTGCCTTGTGACCCAAGCTTTTGCACTGGCCTCCACATCACATTCTGTTCCTTCGACGCACAGGACACCAGTAATGGGATAACCTTCAGATCACTCCTTGTGTTTACAAAGAACAAAAGGGCCCATCTCTCCTTCGTGGGCTTGTGCCCCAGCCGTCACTTTTCCCCCTGCATGATATAGTTTGGCTCAGCACCTTCTTCTAGAAGAGCCCTGTTTCATCGCAGTTGAATACTTGGTGAGCCATATATCTTTCCGCCTTCGTGAGTTAGGAGAATTCTCTCTTGTAGGCTCCTGCAGTGACCTTGTCAGAACTGTGAGCCTCACCATGTCTTCTCACACTGTGAATGCCACTTCTCTTGCAGAATTTATCAACAGCATCCTCTACTAGCTTTAAATTCCTAACTTGTTGCACCAGTAGAGGAGTTTTCTTGCAGTAAATCCCTGCGAAGTTTCCCGGAATATGGTATAGTCACAAGCCATACTTGAAACTACATGAGGCTTTGCAGACAATCTAGTGATCTCAAATGGCTTTTAAAGAGTGGAATCAAAATATATCTGAAATACTCAATCTTGTTAAAAGTCTTGGGGCTCGACTTAGCCTATTTCATTCTCCTTCCCCTCAATTTGCAAGAGCACGGTGCAAAAACCACAGAATCTCAACACTTTATGAAGACATCAGAGACAAAAAGTTAAGTAAATAGGAGCCTTCAGGGTTGAACAAAGCTGAGTCCAATCCTGGCTTGAGTACTAAGCGCTGCTAACAGTAAGTCCTTCACCACTCTCTCTCTTCTTCATTGTCAGACATTTAAGTAAAATGGTTTATATGAAGGACTCACCACAATACCTCTATATATTAATCACTTACCAGTCCAATTATTTAAATACAGGATGACCAAAAATTGCACATTTTTGTTAACTTTTATAAGCTTATATAACAAGAAATATAAAAATGACAATTTTATCACATTTACTCAATATGAGAATTGACTGGTTCAAATGACACCTTCCTGAGGGGGCCTTGTGAGAATCATCACATAGACAAAAGTCCTGCCCCAGTGTGGAAGATTGATGACTGATGTCAGCCTGTAACAGCCAGCTGAACTGAACCAGCATGGTGCTGGGGGTGGTAGGCACCCCTGAGGACTATTGTTGGCAGTATAAGAACTGGAGAAGAAGAGAACGTTGTTGGAAGATATCAGTACTCATGAATGTCGGTCCTCCTGGAGGAGCTTGGCAGGCTGGCTTTCATGGTGAACTTTCATGATGAACTTGGCTGTTCTCATTGCTGGAGGAACTCAGGACCTTGTTGTCACTCAGAATGGCTACGGCTCACACTGGGGGAGCTCTGGTCCTCACTTTGAGCATTGCTTCCTGGCTCTGGAGGGGAAGATGGTACACAGTTCAGTGTCCTGGAAAAGCTTACCATGCTGGCTTTCTTGATAAAAACTCAGCTGCTCTCATCAACGGAGGAGCTCAAGATCTCATCGTTGCTGAGGATGGCTGTGGTACTTGGTAGAGCTCTGGTCTTTACATTGAGTGTCACTTCCTAGATCCAGAGAAGATTCCTCAGGCTACTAGCACAGATTCTTCATCGCATTGGCACAGACTTTCTAGATTCCACCACTGACCTTTGGGCCTTCCCAGTGCAGATATGTGAAACAGATCTGCACGAGAAATTGTCATGGGCCCTTGGCCTCCAGCTGGACTTGTCGGGACATTGTGATGAGCTCTACGCAGGACATGGCCATGCAGCCCAGGCCCTCAGCTGGATTCTTTGGTCTTTAGTGTATGGACAGATCTCCCACACTCTTTGTATATGACTCTTTTGGTGACTATTATAAAATAGTTCTATAAATTATGTGTTCTGTATTGCTCCCCTTGCAAACCTGGACTACAATACCTAGTGATACTCAGGGTAAGCTGTTACCCTGGCTAATGTTCAATAAACATTAGCTGTTATTGTTAGTACTTTAAATCACATTACACTTTCAGCTTATTACACCAGGGAGACAATATACTTACACATGTAGGTCTGATTTATTTCACTTATGAGTATGATCTCAAATTGCATTTATTTACATATAAAAGCCTCAGATTTGTCCTTCTTTATAGCTGAGTAGTATTCCACTTTATAAAAATATATTATTTTTATCCATTCCTCAGTTGATGAACATTTGGGGGCTGCGGATATAGCTCAGTGGAATAAGCACCTGCCTAGCAAGCGCAGGGTCCTGAGTTCGATCCCCAGTACCGCCAAAAAAACAAACAAACAAACAAACATTTGGGTTGTTTCCAAGATTTAGCTATGACAAATTGTGCTGCTATAAACAGGGATACACATGTATGGCTGTAGTATGATGTTTTTAATTCTTCTGGAAAAATACCCAGGTGGGGAATAGCTGGGTTGGATAGGACCTCTAATCCTAGATTTTTGAGGAATCTATACACTGATTTCTATAGTGATGGCACCAGTCTACACTCCCACCAACAATGAAGAGTTCCTATTTTCCCATAGCCCCTCCAGCATTTGTTATTGGTTGATTTGTTGGTGATAAGACATTCTTCCTGGGGTGAGATGGAATCTCGGTGTTGTTTTCATTTGCATTTCTCAAACGACTCATGATGTTGAATGTTTTTTGATATATTTATTTTTACTAAAAGAATGAATAAGATCCAGACTGGGCCTGGTGGTGCACACCTGTAATACCAGCATTTGGGAGGCTGAGGCAGGAGGATCATTGTGAGTTCAAGACCAGCCTGAGCTACAAAGTCAGTGCAAGGCCAGTGTGAGCTGCCTAGTGAGACCCTGTCTCAAAAAGAGAGTAAATAAGATCCAAAACATTCCATACATGTCGAAAAACGGGAAGGTACTGCTGAAAACGGAAGAGCAACTGGGACAGAGAAAGGAGAAAAGAAGGAAGGGAAAAGGAAAAACTACAAAACTATGTGTGTGTGTGTGTGTGTGTGTGTGTGTGTGTACACACACACACACACACACACACATACATACATACAAGATAATTCAGATATCTATACTACTGTTTCTTCTTAGTTTACTGAAAAGAAAGGTTTGTGCAAATGTTTAGTCACTTTTTCATGCCTATATTTTTTACTCTGAGAAACTACTTTGACAATAACAATATGCAATGTACGAACCATCATTACCCTCCTATTTTCTTATTTTGAAATTTTGTAACATTGTTTTTGTTGCTTTTACTCTTTTTTAAAAAATCACAATATTTCTCCATTGCCTCGCCGGCATTTGAAACTCTTCTCCACTGCTGGTGGAAATGCAGACTGGTGAAACCACTGTGGAGATTGGTTTGGAGATTCCTCAGCAAACTACGCCTAGAGGTCCCATTCAAGCCAGCTATTCCCCTTCTGGGTATTTTCCGAGAAGATCTGGAAATATCCTATCACAGCGACATATGTGCACCCATGTTCGTAGCAGAGCAATTTGTAATTGCTAAATTGTGGAAACAGCCCAAATGTCCATCCCCTGAGGATTGGATAAAAAATTGTGACTTTTTATATAATGGAATATTACTCAGGTATAAAGGAAAACAAACAAGGCTTTTAGAGGTAATGGTCACAACTAGAGAACATACTCATAAGTGAAATAAATCATATGTGCATGTGTAAGCAAGGTATTGTAGCACTAGTGTAAGAACCTGAAAGTGTGAATATAAATCAGGAGGTATGATAAACATTGTGAAATGAAAGGAAACTACTCAAAAGTAAAGAGCAACTGGGGTAAGGGGAAAGAGAAAAGGAAGAAAGGGATAATTATGCATGTGTGTATGTGCAGGATAGCTAACATGGTTGTACTACTGTTATGCCACTTTATTGTAAGGAACAGTTAATCATTAGCTGTTTGATTAATTTTGCATGTCTATATTTGTCTTCCTGAGTATACACTTTGAAGTTACCAATATGTAATACAACAACCATTGTTAATTCCCTGTTACCTTGTCTGTAATTCAGTTTTGATTGTTCTATTATTGTGCTACTTTGTAAGTAGCTGTCTGTTTGTTAATATGTTTCTGTTCTTTTACTTTTAAAATTAAAAAATCACAATATACTGTCAATGAGAGTTGGAACTTCAAAGTTACACAAATGTTAAAACAACTGAAAGTAGCAGGGGATGTAGCTCAATGATAGAACCCTTTCCTTACATGTGTGAGATCCTGGGTTCAATTCCCAGTGTGGCAGAGAAGGGGCAGGGCACAGGGCAGCCTAAATATTATACAGACTAAATTACATTGGAACATCCTCATTATACAGATGACTTTCAGGAAGGAATATTCAGTGTAAGAGAAGGCAACTAGAACATAAAGATATCTAAACAAATCAGGAATCTTTATAAATGCAGACTTATGTCCTGATCAATTCCCAGCTTTCTTGCCGCTTAGTACTAGTTGAAAGCCTTAACCACGTCAGAGTTTTATTTATGACCTTGTTTATGTACACTGAGTCCTCCTCACATCCTGTCCCAGGGAATTACCAGTGATCAAAGAGAAGGAGACATGTCTTTCTGTGCAGAAGACGCTCTCACCCCGCTGCACCAGTGGTGAGTAGGGGTGTACAAGGAGCATTACACAGTGATACTGCTAGTTCTTTAAGGGGGTTCAGTGTAATCTTATGAAAAATTTTATCTAAAAATGAGGTGATATTCAGGGCTCTAAAAGTCAAGATTTTATGTCTCCTTACCCAGAGCCAGGCTGCCATAGGTCCACCCTGTACACAAATGCCTCATGTATCATGGTTTTAATCTTGACTAAATCACTATAATTCAGACACAATTGCTGGTATTTTTTAAAACAGAGAATAAATATAGAAGGGTTGAAGGAAAATGGCGAGAGTAACCTCCCTCACAAACAAATCCTTCAGATTTGAACAAATCTGAATTAAATCCTGGCTTCAGTAGTAACTGTTCCTAAGAGTAAGTTCTTGGGTAAGACCATTCAGTTCATTTCTCCTCTTCAGAGCTATGTTTAACACACTGATTTTGTTTGCCTTTACATCAACTTTCAACGCTCCATGGTCTTCTACTACTGCTGGCCTTGGCTTGGACCACTGTGCTCTACCACAGTGAAGTATTTTCTTACGGAATAAGATGATATGAGGTTGGGGAATATTAGCTATTCTACCCCCAAAAAGATCCCTAGGCATTTATGCAAACATATCTATGTGATTCCTTACATATCTAAGAGAAAGCTTCCATATTTACTGCGTGATGTCACTAAACACAGAGCACTTGGTACCTTTTTACCAAGGTACTTTCATCATCGGTCTATCATATATATATATATATAATGCTAAATTACCCAGATTGCGGTTATCAACTTCTACCTTGAAATTATCAGTGCTCTCCAGTCAACATTACTCTTTCCTCAAGGCCCCCTACATCTGAACCTATTTATATAGATAGATATAGATATGTTTGCATAAATGCCTAGGGATCTTCTTGGGGGTAGACTAGATTATATATATATATATATACATACATAAAAATAGGTTCAGATGTAGGGGCCATGAGGAAAGAGTAATGTTGACTGGAGAGCATTGATAATTTCAAGGTAGAAGTTGATAACCACAATCTGGGTAAGTTAGCATGGTTTTGTGAAGTAAATGATGCAGTTAGCATAAAAAATAAACAATGATTGCATTTTGCGTGCTCATAATTAGCAAAAGATGTTCATTAGTTCAGAAAATCATAACATAAAGAGTGATACTACTCAGGATACTTGAATTACTAATACACAGCAATAAATACCTAACAACCTGTATGTTTCATTTACGGGGATTCTGTACATAGGTACAAATGTTATATATCTCTGTCTTCTAACAAAGTTTTGATGATACATCTGGATATAAAAATGTCTATTATTTTATCACAAAACAATATTATGTTGTGATTAGATTATAATAAAGACACATATTGGTATTTTGATAATCACTTATGGAGGTATATTACATTACCTGTGAATTTCATTTCAGAACAGCAAGAAAAGAATTACACAATGTATAATTTAAAGAAAGCCTAACAGGGTTGAGATGTACTAGTCTGAAGGAGCTTGGATAAGGTTGCTATTAACAGGTATTTTCTGACAGTGAAAGACACATGTATTCTGTATTATTTTCCTGATTTTAAAAAAGTACCTTAAAAAAGTTTTTAGTGAGGTAGCTTAAAAATAGAAATTAATTTTCTCACAGTTCTGAGACGAAAATATGGCAGAGCCACGTTCTTTCAGAAAGATTCTGAGGAGAATTCTCCATTGTTCAAGCTTTTGGTGACCTCAGCACTCCTCAGTTTGTGGCAGTGTAATTTTGCACTCTGTCTTGTCTTCATGACAGGCTCCATGCTGAACTCTTCTTATAAGGATAATGGGAATATTGGATTAGGGCTCACAACAATGTCTTCATCATAACCTTATTAAATCACAGATAACCCATATCTATATATTTTAGGTATAGAGTTTTCAACATATCTTTTTGAGGATGCACAGTAAAACCAGTAATAGCTTTACTGTAAAACATAGCATAGAAAATGTTCAAGTTCTTCTTCCTGCAAATAGAACTTCTACATAATTTGTCTGTAATAATTTTCTATTTCTTTAGAAAATAAGTAAAATATGGATAAGTATTTTAAAGTGAAAATTAGATTACTATGTTTAATCTTTCCAGGATTCAGAAAAATTGCTTTACAGAAAGGCTATGTTATTTCTGGGAGGCTATGCTATGTATGTTCTCTGCTGCAGAGTAACGTTTGTGTCCAGTCCCATGAACTCCAGCCTTGTGCAGTGCCTCATCTTGTTCCATAAAGAAGTCTGGGTTTCTGCATATTTGTTTGCCCACACTCCCATAGAAGTTACCTCTAGGAATGCAAATGAAATATTACAAGAGAATCAATCAACCAACTCCTAATTAGTAAATGCTGGGTTTAATGAAATGTTTCCTTTTGAAAAGCTGAACAAATCTTGCCCTGATGTACCAGTTGCTATTATAAATTAAACAAATAAGTCTAGTGAGTTTTACATATAATTTATCTATATTTATAATAGAAGCAAAATTTTTAAAAATAAAGGAATATTTATTGATTGACCTAGTATTATTTATTAACACAGCTGAAGAGTTTAGTAAAGTTCTTCTAAAACTAGACCCAAAAGATAGATTTTTATCCCAATTTGTTACTTGTCTTCCTGAATATAGCACTCCATCAATTTTGATTGAGGCGTTACTGTTCTTACACACAAATAATTTCATGATACAAGTTCCTGCAGTGACGCTTAACTTTTGGGAAATCTAAATAAGTTTAAATTATGAATACTATAAATGCAATCTTGCAAAAATAATAAATCATTACTGTTAAAATTTTGATTCCCTAGAAAATAAATTTGAGGCAAACCTTATACACAAACGTTTCTTTTGTTCACAAGTGTAGAACAACAAGGTAAAGTTAGTGACAAGAAGAGAAGCTGAAGAAGTAAAAATGAGTCTGTGTATTACAGAGAGGGCCAGAGATTCCATTTTCACAGAAAGCACATCTGTCTATAAACTCAGATGGGATCTACCTTTTCATTTCTTTCTTTTCTTTACTTGTTATGGTTGATACATTGTGTCAATTTGGGGAGTCCAGAGGTTTGGCTGAGTGACTCAGCAGGAATCCGGGGTGCTTACTTTGTATATATCCTGAGCCTATGCAAGAGAAGGGCATGGAGATTGTGTGAGCACTACAACCCCTGGGTGGGGGTAGCCCGTTTACAGTGTAAGGGAGATAAAGAGGCTGCTTGCCACCATTCCTCCCCTTTGCTTGTTTTTGCTGTGTTCTGATGCCCTGAACAGTTTGCCCTCTGCCTTGTGCCACTCTGCCTCAGAACCAGCCAAGAATGGACTGAAACCTCCACAAACTGTAAGCTAAATAAGCCTTTCCTTTCTTCATTTTGAGTGTTGCGTATTTTGTTTCAGCAATGAGAGAAAAGTAATCAAGACACTTGTCTTTTTTCTTCTTTACATTTTTTTGGTAGTAGGAGGATGTCTCAGAGAGAAATTGCTCAAAGGAAGTAATGACTGGGATGAGGGAAAGAAGAAAAAAGAAAGAAGGCAAAATATAAATATATATATATTTATATATATGTGAATAGCTGCGTAACTCTATTGCTGATGTCTGATGGTATATTGAAAGGTATAGTTAATGCTTACAATTTTTTATGTTCTGACCAATTTTACATGCTTATATTGGTAATCTAAGCAACTTATTTGAGGGTAACAATATGCAATGGAACTACCATGGTGAACCCCTACCATCGTGTCTAGTGAGACTCTGTATTATCTCCAATGTTTTATCTAATTATTATTTTCTTATTCTCTTTAATGGTTTGAACACTCTTCCATTCTTCTGGCAATCTGAGCAACATAGTTGAGGATAGTGACTGTAATATAACATCCACTTCAATTCATATTATTTCATCTCACTTTAAATGTTCGTGCTTTGGTTTGTTTATGTTTGTGATGCTGGTGTGCTGCTAATGTTCTTTTCTTTCTCAGTTACTTCTCTCTTTAAAATAAAATTTAAAAAACTACAGTCCACATTAGCTCTTCAAAGAGCAGGAATAAAGATTGAATTATTGATTGGATATTGATTTTCTTATGTTTTCCATTTCAAACTAAGAGAAAATTCATTAGCATAATTTAGTTGTGTCTTTTACTTAAAGACAGTAACCTATCAAAAAAGCCTAAGATGATGGTCAGCAGAACTTACTAGAAAGGTGAAGTTAGGTCTTAGGTCTTGAAACCACTCAAGATGATAATTTCTAAACACAGAGTGGCTCTTAGATGTACAGTTATCTCCACAGGTCTGTACCTGTCTTGGTTATTTTATTCTCGTTGCTGAGACAAAATACCCAACACCCACAATGAAGGAAGGAAAAGTTTATTTAGCTTACAGTCTGTGGAGGTTTCAGTCCATACTTGGCTGGCTCAGAAGCAGAGTGGCACATGGCAGAGGGCAAACTGTTCATGGCAGCAGAGCACAGCAAAACAACCAGCAAAAGCGAGGAATGGCAAGCAAGCAGCCTCTTTTTCACCCTTACCTTGTAAACAGCCTGCTCCCACCCAGGGGGCATATAGCTCTCACACAGTCTCCATGCCTTCCTCTTCCACAGGCTCAGGATGTGTACAAAGTCAGCACCTTGGCTTCCTGCTGAGTCACTCAGCCAAACCTCTAGACTCTGCAAGTGACACAATGTATAAACCATAACAATCCACCCCTTGTCAACTTGGCAACCAGGCACATTTCTTTGAGCCAGTTTCCAGATAAAAAGACATATTACATTAGAACTATAACATTTCTCCCCCTAAAAACTCATGGACATCCCTTTATGCAAAAGGCATTTAGTCCATCTGCAAGAGTTGCCAAATTCCACAGATTCAGCATCGCTGAAAGGTCTTGAGTCCCAAGTTTCCTCCGACATGTAAGGCAAATTCTTTACTATGGCTCCTGTACAAATGAAAAGTTAAACACTTCCAACATTCAATGGCACAAAATAAACATCACCATTCCAAAAGGGACAAAGAAGGGATACAGAGCATTGAGAGCAAAGCAAGTCCAACATCCAGCAGGGCTAACATTGTGTTCTGTAATTCCACATCCAGCATCTGAAGCAACTTGTGGCAAGTTGTGAGCTCCAAAGGGCTTGTGTGAGTCCACCCCATGGCACTTCTGGTGGTTACAGTCTCCATGGCTTCTCTCTTAGGCCTGCTTTGCTCCCCGCTTGCAGTTTTCCTTAGATGATCCACGGTCATGTCTTTTCTAAACTTGAGGTCTCCAGGGCACCTTTTGCTTCACACTCACAGCTTCACACGCTGCCCTCTCAGGGGCACACTGCCTGGCCTCCCAGGCCTTCTGAAACCTGGATGGAAGCCTCTTTCATCTCAGAACTCCTGCATCTTCCATGCACCTAAAGCCAGGGCCACGTGGATGATGCCACAGTCTGCTGCCACTTGTAGCAGTAGCCAAACTTTCCTCTCTCTTGGCCATAGGGATCGAGTGCCTGGATCGCTGGGCACTCTGAATCCAATTCTGAGAAACAAATTCTCTATGCCGTCTCCATTCTGGAACCTGGTGCAGCCACCACCGCCATTCTGGGACATGGCACTCTCTGGTTTCCTTCTGACGGCAAGGTCTTTCACCTTTGCAATTCTGAGGCTGCAAAGGGTGGAGACTTGCTGTTTGTGATGCCCTCAGGCCATCTTTTTCATTCCTTGTTCCTTCTCAGCAATACAGATCTCCTCAGCCTTATCTTTGCAGTCCACAGCTTTCTTGGAGCTTCCTTTCTGGCCAAACTCACATTTTAAATCATCCTGCTGGGCTCTTTGTCAACATAGATCTGGCTAAAAGCCCCCAACAATAGCCATGCCATTTCCCCAACATTCGACTGCCTTGAAATTTCTTTTGCCAGATTAATCAGTTTGCTGCTGCCCTTAATCTCATTCTTAGGCCAAGTCTTTGCACACGAGCAAAATGCAGACAAACTTTCTGCCAAGCCATAACATACATCATTTGGAGTCCAACAACCAGTGCAGTCCTTCCCAACAGAAACCTCCTGAACCTGGTCTTTACTGGCAAGATTTCCATCCGCTTTCTGGTCTTCCGAGCTCTGACCAGACATCTCCAAACCTTCCCAAACTCTTCCCACAATTTCCAAAGTCTCTTGAACCACATGGTCAGGTATAGTCACAGCAATGACCCCACTCTGCTGGTACCAAATTCTGTCTTGGTTACTTTTTTCTCATTGCTGAGACAAAATATCCAACACCCAAAATGAAGGAAGGAAAGGTTTGTTTAGCTTACAGTTTGTGGAGGTTTCAGTCCATACTTGGCTGACTCAGAAGCAGAGCGGCACATGGCAGAGGGCAAACTGTTCATGGCAGCAGAGCACAGCAAAACAACCAGCAAAAGGGAGGAATGGTGGGCAGGTTGGCTCGTTTTCTCCCTTACCTTGTAAACAACCTACGCCCACCCAGGGGGCGTGTAGCTCTCACACAGTCTCCATGCCTTCCTCTTCCACAGGCTTAGAATGTGTACAAAGTCAGCACATTGGCTTCCTGCTGAGTCACTCAGTCAAACCTCTAGACTCCCCAAGTTGACACAATGTATAAACCATAACAGTACCCATCACCCTTTTTACAGTAATTGTTTCCTATTACTGTCTTGCCACCCACTCCTAACTCCCTGCAACGTCTTCTCACCTGCACAAATATGTTCTTGGGATGAGTAACACAATGATTTGTTTAATGTAAGGTTTTCTGCAAGTAACAGTATTTCAGTTTTTGGCTGAAGAATATGAATCACAATTTATTTATCCATTCATTTACTTATGGACACTTAGGCTGATTTTGTGTCTTATTTATTATGAATAGTACTGCAATACACATGAACACAGTAGTGTGTCTTTAGTTAATTATTTATACTTCTACAATATTATATATTTTCTGTATATAGTATACAAATATATATATATATATATATATATATATATATGATTAGTTTACATGGCTATAAAGACTAAGCTATCCCAAGATATATAAGTGACAAGCTGGATAATACAATACCAATAATGTAATGCAGTGTGATATACAATTGTGTATATTTGTATAACATCATATACACATAATTGGTTTTGTTAGAGAACTCAGAAGGCCAAGCAGCAGATAATTTAGCCAAGGTCACACCTCAAGAACAATACGGTAAATCATGCAGGGCATCCTGGCGCCTGGAAACATGCCTTCCCCACCCTTGGCAGCATGGTCGCCAACACAGACATTTATCACCAACATCCCTGCCTCTGTTCATCTTCTGTCTTCCCAGTGAATAATTAATAACTGGCTGCTCCAGCATTTGAATTTATTCACTCTGTATGCAAAAGTTTGTGTGGAAAATCCAAATAACTAGCTCCAGAGAGTGGGGAGAGGAATACCCAGCTGTCTTGGTTACTTTTCTGTCGTTGCTGAGACAAAATACCCAACACCCAAAATGAAGGAAGAAAAGGTTTATTTAGCTTACAGTTTGTGGAGGTTTCAGTCCACACTTGGCTGGCTCAGAGGCACAGTGGCACAAGGGAGAGGGCAAACTGTTCAGGGCAGCAGAGCACAGCAAAAACCCCAAGAGCAAAAGGGAGGAATGACTGCAAGCAGCCTCTTTTCTTCCCTTGCCTTGTAAACAGCCTACCCCCACACAGGGGGCATGTAGCTCTCACACAGTCTCCATGCCCTCCTCTTCCACAGGCTCAAGATGTGTACAAATTAAGCACCTTGGCTTCCTGCTGAATCACTCAGCCAAACCTCTAGACTCCCCAAGCTGATACAATGTATCAACCGTAACATTCCACCCCTTGTCAACTTGGCAACCAGACACATGTCCTTAAACCAGTTTCCAGATAGAACAACATGTTTATATTAGAACCATAGCACCAGCTATCCTTCCTTTGTAGAAGAAAGACAAGCTAAAGAACACTGCTTGAATTATGGAGGGAATTCACCTGGGAGTCAGGACAATTAGGGCTGCATCAACCTCTACAGCAACCAGAACACTTGCTAAGGTGCCCAACTCCATTTTCCTGGATTTTTCCTTTGGTTTCCTCTCAAATAAATGTCTCTATTTATGTTCTTTCCTCTTTTTTACATCTTCCTAAGCCTTCACGCCTCAGCTTATCACCAATTCCGCAGGAAAGCCCCATACACAAGTCTATGAGATTGCCATGTACATTTCTTCTTGTTGTCATTTCTTTTATTCATGCATTCATTGTTTGGTGATTATAGTATTTGAATATCATGCCCGTTTCTCCTAGACACTTATACAGACTGAATAAAGTACTTATCTATTCTCATTTATTTTTATGACTTTGCAGACCCCAGATCATGAGAAATAGCAAATTATTGAGTGAACTTTCAAGAATGGATCACCAAATACCATAAGAATAACTTTTCTGTAACGGGTAGTTGTAAAGAAAGAGGTAAATTTTTGAATGAGTAAAGCTTGAAGTTGGGGTTTTGGGAAGGGGAAGAAGAACCTGGCTACTTAGAGAAAGATGGTCACTGAGTGCCTTAGTATGATATTTTCCTTCCTGTTCTCTTCCTTCTTTCCCTTCTTTTCCTTTCCCTTCCCTCTTCCTTTCTTTCTTCTTTCCTTCTTGCATACTTATTATCATTTTGTAAGAAAGATCTTTCTCTTGGGATGTGTATTCTACTGATTAGATATAAATAAAACTTTGTATTATAAACTTAGAAAAAGTCTGTTTCTGCAACAGACAAGCAGGGATGTGAATTTTCCCTGATCAGGTAGCATTCTTTACAGGAGGCAACCTCTAAAAGAATTTCCCATCGGCCTCAACCAAAATAAAGTTTTCAGAATTCATCTTTCCTACTTTCTTAATTGATTGATTATATTTCACCTGGAAGTATGTCATTATGAGTTGTATTTTCTGGTAATTAAACCATACTATAACTCTTTCATAAGCTCTTTTTCTTATACTTTTGAAAAACATTTTTACAGATATTATAATTAGAGTGAAATATTCTTCCAAAAATCAATTTCGAGTAAGTTAAGGAGAAGAAAATAAATAATCAAACTTCAAACAAATAAATCAATGTCACTCGTGTGTAATATTGAAAGATTTTGCTTACAGGAAGTTGGATATCATAACAAAATGGAAAATGACCCTGGGAAAATTTCAAGATTGTAAATAGTTTCTTTAGTAAATGTCACAATGAACAAGTCAGAAAAAGTCAGATGCTATTCATTCTCACACTCTTTTCTGATTGCTCACAGAAGAGTGGCCTTTTCTATTGCAAAATTCAGGATGCTATTTATCTTTATCTCAAATATTGTCAACATTCCAATTATGTTCTATAAATGCATTTTAGAGAAAATTGAAATACTGTTTATATACTTTACATAATGTGTACTTCTCAATTTGTTAATAATTTTAACATTACTCATTAATATATTTAAAAGGTAAACATAAACAAGAGTATTTTTTTTCTTCTTGGCTAATAAATAATCACTGTGGACCACACTGTCCACTGCAGGAAGAATGTGAGGCATGTTTACCTAGCATCATCTAGTCTGCACAAGCCTGAAAGATGCATGTAACAAGCCTCTTCTAATTTAGTGCGATGTCCATCATTTCTTCGCCTTACCATGTAATGTGTTGAAGGAAAAGAGTAGCATAACTTTTGAAATCTTACACTATATAGATCTTGTTGATTGTGTCACATTAATGCTCACTTTAAATACTCCTCTCTTTATTGTGCTGGGGATCAAATTCAGGGACTGTGAACTATGGCAAGCACATCACCACTGCATGGCCTCCCTAGCAGTAATGATTTCATCTACTTCACAGGTGGTACTATATTCTTCTCCCTGGAGGCACGGGTCTGGTTAACTCTCATGTTGTAATGTCAATGGCAGTTCACATACCCTTGAAAATCTCTGTTTTTAGTTTTCAAATTAATATATTAATTCACTAACATAGTCTAACAATGAACACCTAGTTATTATTTTAGTATCTTTATGAACTCACAGATCTAAGTGTATTTGATGCAATAAAATCTACTCTGGTTATTGTTTCTCATCATAATGCAATTGTTCTCTCTGGAATCAGTGAGGCTCTTCAGAGTTCTTTGGCATAAAGAACTGCAGTGATACATTACCGTCTCCCTTTGCTTATTTCTCATCCCACCCCAGAACTCACCCAGTTTTTCAAAGACGCAGTAGTTTCTTTTACTAGAAAATTAGGTTTAGGCATAGTGTGGCCACTCAGTAGAATTGCTTCTTATAAATTACAGGACATATGCCAATCCTTCAATCACAAATTTAAGACACTGGGATTTTTTAACTCTACATCATAGCTCTGATCAACAGCTAAAGTTATTTTCAAACAAATGTCTTTATTAGGAGCTTAGACAATAGTGGTAAGAATAAATGCAACAAAAGTCTTAATAAAATTGTCAACCAATAAGTTTATCAACTTTTGTACACTCCTTTCCTTTTTTATATTGAGCCTATACATTTATATAAAAGAAAGTATTTAAAATATGTGAAATCATCATATGTCTTTTATAGGTATTACAATGTGCCATGTTTACACAATGTTTTAATGGTCTCTTGGTCAAGAGGCCAAACTTCAGCGATATGCTACGCTGCATACTGCTGTCAAAGAATGACCACTCCCAATATTCTCTGTGCTGGAGCAAAGAGTGTGAGTCATAGAACCATGCAGAAAAGAGTCAGATATCTTTTGTCTCGAAAATATAACTTTTATTTTGGAATTTCTATTTTCAGTCCTTACAAATGACACTCTTTCACCATCCTTGATGTGTCAGATGCTTTATGGAAGAAATCAGTAAATATAGCATTCTATTACTAACCTCGTATTAATTAAGGTTTTATTTTTAAAATGCTTTCACGGTAACAAAACCTCAAATCTTATAAAAGTGATCAGAAGCCTTATGAGTTAAACTATTAGGAAATTATTATTATTCAAACTTTAATTAAAATAAATGAATACAGCATACTAAGTAAAAGAATAATTTCTTAAATTAAATACTTTCATTCCTCTGAGGAATAAGTATGTTATAAATAACATTGTTTTACTAGTAATAATGGTTTTCTTATTCATGGAAAATTAAATTTTAATTTTACTTCCTTCTATGAAATTACAAACCCCATGCTTTGCTTCTGATATTGTACATACTATAATGTGCACAAATGATTATTTATGTATATGAGATAAAGTCAGAAAGTGAAAGTGAAAGAGAAATAAGCAAACACATCTCCAGTGGTTTCCCAATAAAATCAGCTGAGAATTTGGCCCAGTCCCAGCATTCACCTGTTGTCTCTGTCTGTGTGAAATGACTTGGGAACTTGAGAGAGCAAAACCTCTGGGGACCTTGGAGCCGGTCAGATAGACATGACTTCATAAGTACTTTCAAACCTGCATTTTTATTCAGTGCTCCACTGACAATGACTTCATTCCAGCAAGTACCAAATGTGTCTGAGATTCTGGTCAGATTCTGCCAGTGTCCACTTCATACTTTCTTGGCTTGCTCCTAAGAGCTGCAGGAAGGCAGGGCTCGGGCTGATAGTCACAGCCCTTGATTTCTTCCAATATTATTCATTGTTCATTGGAATTATTCATTCATTCATTCATCTGCAGGGGTTTTTTTTGCATTTCAAATATATTTTTATCTTTTTGATTGTAATGTTCCTGTCAAATTAATTATTCTTCAAAAAAAGTGGTTTTGGTTATATTTGGTTAGACAGATAAAGTATATGAATTGTCATGCACTGTCACTATGAAATATGGACGTTTCAAGGAATGGCTAAGTTGAGCCAATCATCATAGGCATTATTTAAATATTGCCATTTGTGCATTAATCCTCTGATGTTAAAGTCCTCATGACCCAATCTCCTTCCAAAGGCCTAGCAACAATCCTAACCTAACCCTAGCACTAACACTAACCCTAACCCTAACCCCTTTTTGTGTGAAATTCTGGATCCCAAGTATAACAATAATACCTTGTTATTGGTCTCTTGAATTTACTAACTGAATCTAACTGAAGTTTTTTGATCAGTATCTCTGCAACCACCTCCATCCTTC
Organism: Dinomys branickii; assembly: GCA_004027595.1. Classification (NCBI taxonomy): domain Eukaryota; kingdom Metazoa; phylum Chordata; class Mammalia; order Rodentia; family Dinomyidae; genus Dinomys; species Dinomys branickii. Next base: position 12,540 of record PVLD010009274.1, on the reverse strand, counting down.
CAGCACCTTGTATCCACCATTCTACTCTCCAATTCTGTGTGTCCAACCTTCAGAGATTCCACAGGTAACTGCAGTGCTGTGTTTTTCTGTGCTTGGCTTATTACCCTTGGTATCAATCCCGCAGACTCATCCACGCTGTCATAAATGACAGGGTTGGCAGCTTTTGAGAAGCAGAGAAGCATTCAATTATGTTTATACCATGTTTCCTTTATCCATTAATTCATTAATGGACAATTAGGCTGATTCCACACCATGGCTATTGGGAACAACACTGCAATGAATACAGAAGGCTGGTAAAACTTTCACAGTGATTTCACTTCCTTTGAACATATACCCAGGAGGACCATTGTGGGATGGTATGGAATAGTTCTGCTTTTCTGAGGAAGATGTAAACCCATTTTCATAATGGCTATGTAAATGTATTTCTTATCAAATGTGTGCAAGTGTTCATTCTTGTCCACATTGTGCACAAAACTTATGTATTGTCTCTTTGATGAAAGTCATTCTAACACCCGAGTGCAAAGTGATACCTCACTGTTGTTTTCCGTTGCATTTCCTTGATTAGTGATGTCAGCATTTTTTAGTATTCAGTTATTTGTCATCTATTGAGAAATGACTGTTCACATACTTCACCCATTTTAATAGAGTAATTTGTTTTCTTGCTATTTAGTCTCTTAAATATTTTAAATGCTAGCTCATCAGATGTTAGTTTTGCAAAAACTTTGTACCACTATGTAGACGTTGTCTTTATTCTCTTGATCATTTCTTTGACTATGCTCAGTTTTTTAAATGTGATATGATCCCATTAGCTCAAACTTTTAGATTTATATTTTAAGAAGTCGCTACCTAGATAAGAGTCATAGAGCTAGCCTCTATTTTTCCCACTGGTGATTTTATAGCTTCAGCTTTTTAACCCATTTGGAGTTAATGTTATATATATGTATATATATATGTATATATATATATATATATATATACACACACACACATACATACACACACACACGCATACACACACACACACCTATATATATATACATACATACATACATACACACACACACAAAATATCCTTGCATTATTTTGATGCTAACATACAGTTTTCCAGTAATATCCAATGAAAATTCTGTCCTTTACCTATTATGTGTTCTGGAAAACTTTACTGAAAATCAATTGACTATATCATAAATAAGTTTGTTTTCTATTGTTCAGATACTTTCATGCTGAATTTACACATACAAATATATTAAATTTGTTAGTTATAATTATTTTGGTGAAGTCTTTGGCATTTTCTTTTTCTGTATAAGGCCGTGTCCTCTGCAAACAGGGGCAGTTTAACTTCCTTTCCAATTTGGATGGCTTTCATTTCTTTCTATCATCTAATTGCTTTCGATACAACTTAAAATACTAAGTTAGATACGAGTAGAGAAAGGGGCAGTCTTATTGTATTCTTATTTCAAAAAAGCTTTCAGCTGCTCACTTTTGAATATGATGTTAGCTGTGGGTTTGTCTTACGTCACCTTTATTGTACTGTGGTATATTTCTTTTATATCTATTTTCTTCAGAATTTTTATCATGAAGCTGAATTTTTCAATGTTCTTTTGCACCTATTGAGATGACCATATCTTTTTTTGTCCTATGGTCTGTTGATATACTATACTGCATTTATTGATTTTCATAGGTCAAACCACTCTCAAAGTCCTGAATTATACCCCACTTTACATGGTAAATGACCCTTGGTATGCGCTGTTGGGTTTAGGTAATTGGGACTCTGTTAAGGATAATTTCTTCTGTGTAGATCAGGGATTTGGGCTTCTAGTTTTATATTCTTGTAGTGTCTTTGTCTGGCTGTTATATTAGGATAATTCAGGCCTTGAAAAATTAATTTGGAAGTATTCTATTCTCTTGTATTTTTTGAAAGAATTTGAGAGACTAATTTTATTCTTCAAATGTTGATGACAGTTTAGAAGTGAAGTCATCAGATTCTATGCCTTCCTTTTTGAGAGGTTTTCATTACTGATTAAATCTCTTTAATTATTATTAATCTGTTAAAATATGCTATTTTCAACATTTATTCTGGTATATTTTAAGTGTCTATGTTTCTCCAGGTTATTTAATTTATTGACATATAATTGTTGTCTGTCATCCTTGAATTTATATAGTATCAGTCTAAGTTTGTACTTTCATTTTTGCTTTTATTTATTTGACATTTTTTCTTAGTTTATCTAGAGCTTTATTCGTTTCTAAAAAAGCACATCTCAATGTGATCGATCTTTTCTATGTTTCTCATCTCTGTTTCATTTATGTCTGCTCTGTTTCATTGTTTACTTCATTCACTGTCTCTGCTCTTAGTCTGCTTTTGTTTGTTTAAATTCTTTAAAGTAATAATGAGTCATGTGTTCAAAATCATCCTTCTGTTGGGATGAAGAGCTTTGCTGGTATAAACTCCCCCTCAGAACTGCTTCTGCTGTATCCCATAAGTTTTGGCACATTGTGCTTCTACTTTCGTTCATTTTAAAAGTTTGTAGTGTTTGTCATTGTTCTCTTCCTCCTCCTCCTCCCTTTTCTCCTGCTTCTCTTTCTTCTTGTTGCTCTTCTTTTACTTTACTGGACTCATTAGTTGTTCAGCTTCCATGGATTTGTGAATTTCCATAACTCCTCCTGGTTATGATTTCTACTTTCACACCATTAGAACAGAAAAGATAACTTGACATGATTTTAATACTTTTATGTTTTTAAGACCTTCTAGTGGCCTACCTAACATATGATCTTCCCGGGATCCTAATCCACTGTAAGTATTTTGATACTTGAAAAAATACACAGAGGGAAATCTCCTTCAGTGAAGTAAACCTAAATACAGACAGAAAACTCACTATTTGGGCAGTGCTATTGTAACTAAGGTAAAGTGAAGCTATTGTGTTAGGTAAGAGTTATGGGCATTCAGAGTTGTGACTGAAAATTAGGGATTCTGATACTTTATTCCCCCTTCTACATTCATTTTAAAGTTATAAATTATTTAAATCAATTGCCTCTTAGACTAATCAATGCTACCCACATACAGATGTCTCTAAGTCTCTAAAAGTAGGGGTCATGTTTTGAAAGGATTAATGTATCCAGTAGGATATGTCATTGGTGTGCTTTACTACCAATGGCACAATATAGTAAAATTCCTTTACATCATCATTATATTTTCTTTGTTATAGATTAATAGTTCAGTTTATTTCCACTTTTATCTAATGTTCACAAGTAATTGCTAATTACACATATGTAGGGTATTTCTTGATTTGTTACTTGACTGGGAGACAAATACAGACTTTCATAACTGTATAATCTTCTTTTCAAATTTTGGTCTAATTTAACAGAAAACAAATTCTCCTTTCCCTGCTCTGCTTCCAGGCCCATTTGCTCCTTCTATTTAATTTCATATAACTGGACATTTATTAAAGCAGAGTATTGCAGTTTAGACTGTGTTGAATCCAAGTTGCTGTTTGGTTCCCTTTCCAATGTGTCCACCATCACAGAGGGATTATCCTGTTATACTTTGTACCAGAAAAAAATTATTTTTAAACTTGGCAAAGTCTTGCCGTGCACAGATTCTTTTAAAAATGGGAATTTATTAGAACCAAATCAATAGAGTATTTTAATCGGAGATGTATTATTTTGACAAAGAATTTGTAAACTGATGTTTGATTTGAAGTACTAAGAATACATTTTAAATTATAGGATTCTGTGAGCATTTCTATAATTGCAATTCTCAACTTTCTGCACTAGAAAGCTTTTCTTTTCTCTCTTGAAACCTATGAACTCCACTCTGAACACAGATGGAAAAATAATTGAGAGAGGTATATGAACTTGACTTGATTGATTTCATAAATCCACCATACCCCACAATCACCTGCCAAACAATGTCTATTATTTGAGATAATATTCACTTCATTCTAAATGTGAAGTCCTTACAGAAATTAACTGACTTTTCTATAGATGGCTTCAGAGGATCAAATAAGGCTCTAGTTCTGCAGTATCCATCATCAGTGAGGTACTGGGTTAATATTATCCCTTAGTTATTGCAGGCTGATCAGGTCTGCAATCGCTCAAACAAGTACACAATGAAGGCTAAGTAAGAGAGACAAATAGAACGATTTCAGGGCTCCAGGATGGTCAAAGCCCTCTCCGAGAATTTGAAATTCTCCCAGGCTAAGAACAAGATCTTTCCTGGATGGCCCCTATTTATTTAGTTTTCAGAAGAAGGGATGGTAGTACTCAACAAGGATGCAACCACTGGAGAATTTCTCCAAGTAAGGTATTAAATTAATTGACCCAGGAGTGAGATGCCTGAGACTACAGCTTTTATCCAGTTGAGATGGGATCCAAGTGCCCTTGGCAGTGATCTTGTCTTATCCTTTGAGGCTTTCCAGCTTCATCAGCCATTACAGGCCTCAGCAGGGATCAGTGACTCACAGAAGTTCACTTTCTATGAGTCCAATGCCCATCTCCAGACAAATGAAGGGAAAAAATGTGTGTGTGTGTGTGTGTGTGTGTGTGTGTGTGTGCGTGTGTGTTTGTATGTGCATGTATGTATATATAAACATATACACACACAGGGTAACTGAGTCATACTACTGACTTCTACTGCTTTATTGAAAGGAATAGTTAATGCTTAATTGTTTAATCAACCTTAGGTGCCTCTATTTGTTTAACTGAGTAACAAACTTGAAGATAACAATACGTAATACAATATCTATTGTTAATTATCTAACACCTTGTATGAAGACCTGTATTGCTTCTATTGTTTGGGTGTTGTCTTGCTTATGTCTGTTTGTTTATTAATATGTTTTTGTACTTTATCTTTAAAAATAAGAAAAGTAAATAAATAGACAAGGAGCCTAGGCCTTAGACAGATTGACAAGTAACCATGAAAAGCCCATTGGTTAATTTAAGTCCTGCTCAGGGCTGCTTCGTAGTAGTCTTCACCAGTTCAATATGAGAATAAGGGTTGAGGAGACAAAATGACAAGAAAGACGGCAGAGCTAAGCGGGTTACTGAGTCAAGAACTAAATGTTGACGCGTGAAGTGCTGATTTAGATTAGCGATAAGAGAGGATCACCGGAGGGAAAGGGATGACTAGGTGTTTTTTAAAAATTAGAAAAAGGATGGGTGAATGATCATAAAAATGCATTAGGTTCGAGTCTTAAGGCAGTCAGAGTGGTAATGAGTGGACTAGGGAGAGTCTAATGTTGCTACAGAGAGAACACATTTTGAGGATGGACACTTATGTTGGTTGATGGGAGAAGCAGTAAATAAAGTAGCATCACTATCACAATGATTCACTGCCCGGTTTTAATTTAATACTCCATACTGATTGCTTCCATGATTTTAAATTGTACTTTTAACAATCATCAGTATATAACTTCAAAAACATAAATGTGATTATCATAATTGCGTTTCAGGAGAGCTATACCATCCTTACATGTTCTAATACACACCCTCACCCCATACAGCTCAGCTAAACTTCTCTCCACAGACTTTAAGATAAGATACCAAATGTGAGTGTTTCCTGAGACTACATGAAGGTTCAGATTTCCTCATCAAAGCCAAGTGCTGGGAGAAAAGGAGCAAAAGTGGAGGCTGCTCATCCTGCATTCTGTGGCACCTTGCTGAGATCAGGATGGAATTAACTGATTTTTAAAAATGGCTTTTATTTAGTCATAGGTACATTTACAGAGAGTATTTGCAATATTTTAAAAATGTAAAAAATAATTTTCCTTTATATTAAAAGATGAATCACAAATATATCACTTATTTGCAATTATTTCATTTTGAACAATGATTCTGACTGTAGATTTAGTTTCACATTTTATAAAATAGAATATATCTTACAGAAGGTAACATTAATTTTTGATTTTAGTATATTTTTTCCTTGCACAGGCTTTCAAACTTTCACTTTAAAAGCATGCAATGCCACCACACTAGTTGTGATGTGGGAAGATAAAGCTAACTTTATCACAGTCAATAATAAACCTGCCATGACCATGCTTTGATGTTTTACTGAGGATTTTTCCACATGTCATATAAGTATACTTTTATTTCATTCTGAGTGTCATAAACACTCTTATGCTTACCAAAAACATTTTACAGCATGAATCCTGTAACTGCATGTCACTATATTTTTTTCAATTGTAATGACAAAAATCTAATTTTTATTAATAAAATAGAAAGTAAAACTTATCCCAATTTTTAATGCAACTATTCCAGCTATATGTTGATAACTCTTGATCTAGGAAATAGAAAAATGTACACTTGAATGCTACAAAAACATTCTTTATTTCTTTAAACCTCTTCCAATCCTCATCAAACTTGCTGCTTTACCCCCTTCCATCTTGCCAACAGGCTACCCGGTTCAGGACGCTGAGTGAGAACACCGATGGTCTGAAAGCTTCTTTCGTGGGCGTCCGGTGAGGGTGCAGTCAAGTGATGCTTTGAAGACTTTGTCTTTGACGCACATACGTGAGTTTTGGATTAGAGCCTGTCACCATCAAAGGGAAAAAGACAAAAAGGACTAAGGCAAAGAGACGGCGACAGATCAGTTACTGGTCATGTTCAGAGAATGACTGCACGTCACTTGGTTCTTGCAGCAACCTTAAAAAGTAACTGTGATAATTAAGTACTTTTTCTAGATGAGGAAACTGAGTTCCAGAGATACAAATCATGTTGCCCATGTTCGCAGAGATTGTAAGTGCAGAGCTACAGTAAACATTTCTGTCTATGCCAGTATCCAAATTTTTAGCCACTGCACCTTGCCCATCATGTTATTTATTCTTGCCACCCATTCTAAATATTTCATTATTAAAAAAACTCAAAAGAAAATTACAGCACATTTGGAATTAAGTGGCGATAAAAGTGAACTTGTAAGATGGACCTAAGATTGTACTTAACAGCAAATGATACTCAGGCCCGTAACAGACATAAGATTGAAAATAAAACAGCAAATATGCAAATTGGAGTATAAAATGCACTACTTTCAAGCAAAGCAGATGGAAAAAAATAATGAAAATGTCAAAAAATTTAATTGTTTAAAAAGTGATCAATAAATTTAAAAAAGTTTACAAAAAAAACCCTTTAATGAATTAAGGATTATAATGCAGGACTGGAAGAGCATTTCAAAGATAGAGATCCTCAAGAAGAACTAAAAAGAAGTTCTGGAAATTTAAATCACAATGAGTCAAGTAAACAAAACTCAGCTGAGAGTCTCAGCAGTGCACTAGATCAGGAAGAAAAAAGTGATACCAGGGCTCAGAGGCAAGAGGAAAGGTCTAGAAAATTCAGACAGTAATAAAGAAGTACAAAAAAATCTATGAAGATACTTTTTAACATCTCCAGGAATAATTAAAATACCAAATGTAAGGTCCGTATGTCCTGAGGAAGGAATGGAAATACAAGGCAATGTCACGGAGAACTTATTTAGTGAAATAAGAGCAGATGCTTTCCCAAAGCTAGGGAATAAGACAGACATTCAGATTCTGGAGACATTTAGAACTCCAAGTAGAAATAACCAGACAGGAACTTCATGACATAATTTTAAATTCAGAAAATTTGGAACTAAGGAAGAGTGTTAAAAAGTGTAAAAAGTAAAGAAAACCCCAAATCACTTCAAATGGTTAGCTCACTAGAAAGAATAACACCAGAAAATCTATAGACTCGGATAACATAAAATGGTATATTTAAACTCCTGACAAAAATTACATAGCCGAACCACATTACTATATCCTGCAAAGTTCTCCCCAGAATCAAACAAAAAATAAAAAGCTTCAAAGATAGCCACAAACTATTCCAAGACCAATTTGGCGAATAATATTTAAAGAAATTATACGCAAAGAGAAGATAAACATAATCATGACAGCATAGAACAAAAATCAACCTTTTTCTTTTGGTGATTAACAATGGATAATATATTGCATATTGCTATCCTCAAAGCAATCGCTCTGATTATAATATCTAGGCATGCACAAATGATCAAACAATATGGGCACAAACCCTTTTTTAAATGAACTAAAAGAAGTCAGCAGTATAACTATCTTATGTATCTTTTATATATGTATATTTTCTCTTTCCTTCCTTCTTTTCTTCTTTCACCCAACCCGGTTGTTTTTTCTTTTCTAAGCTGTTTCTTTTTCTGTCACAACATCTTGTAGATTTTGGGTCTTATTTACTTTTTCAGGTTCTTACATTAGGGAGACAATACAATGTTTACACATGCAAGTTTGATTTATTTGACTCATGAACATGGTCTCTAGTTGCATCCATGTACAAAATCAACCTTATTAGAGGAGTAAAGAAATAAGAACTAAAAATGAGTAAAATATTAGGAAAAAAAAAAGGAGCCTGCACACTCATGTTTATTGTACAATTCGAACAACTAAGCTATCAAAACAGGCCAAGTACTCTTCAGTTGATAGTGGGTAAAGAAAATGTACATATGCAAGACAGAAAATTATTCAGCCATAAAGAAGAGTGAAATTGTTTCATTTGCAGAAAAACAGATGGAACCAGAGCTCATCATATTAAGCAAAAGAAGCTAGACTCAGAAAAACAAACAGAACAAATGTTCTCCCATATGCGCGGAATTCTAGAAACCGAAGAAACACAACATGAAAGCTGAGGACTATTAGAGAAGATGATCAGGATGGGAGGTAAGGAAGATCCTGGGGGTTATCAAAGCAAGTTCCATGCCAGAATGAATTGCTTTATTCACATGCACTAATAAAACATAAGTGAGAGGAATTAGTTGGCTTCTTATCAGGATTGGCTGCAGAGGAAAAATACTCAGACTGACATGAGCTCCCAGGAAGAATGAAAATAAAATTGCATAAGGAGTACAGACCTATCCATACACAAAAACTTGTCAAGTGAGTGTTGTAACATTTTAAAAATGGAGAAATTTAGAGCAAGACAGAACCTCATAAAGTGGGAAGTCTGGTAACTTTACTTGAAGACATTATTAATACCTTTATAAAAAATAACTTACTTAAGAGTGAAGATGACTTTTTAAAATTTTTTGAGCTGTTCCTCTAAGTAAAACTTGTTCTACATCATATCAAATAAGTTCACGAGAAATATAATGAAAATGAACTTATAGGACATGGAGGACCTACCAGGATATGAGAAAGTATCTTGAACAGAACACGCCCTAAGGAAAATACAGAATCCAAACTAGAGAACAGTGTTTGCGAGGGAAGCTCTGTGATAATGGTTCTTGAAAATGCAAAGCTGCTCCAGTGTCCCTTCCTCATTGCTGGGGCACAAGGCCAGACACACAGAACCCGAGGAAGGAGGGGTTATTTGGTCTCAAGATTGTTAGAAGTTTCAGCTCGTAGTTGGCGAGCTCTGAAGCAGAACAGACATGTGAATGTCCCCACTTTTTCAGCCTGGGTTTGTGATCTATTTAGATTGATGAAATGCAACATCCTCTGAAACGGTCCCTCAGTGCAGTGTTCCCATCAGTAAATAAAGGGCTTGGGAAAGTGGGGAGACTCTCAAAGAGTAGAAATATAATCATGTTGGAGGGGTTTTAATGCTATTATTTTAAAATTATATTCATTACTTTATATTAACTCAAAGCCTAATAAAATATGTATTTCACTTATCTTTATACCTTTATGCTAGCTTGTCTGTTTAATCAGATACATCTGTTCCTGTGAACATGCAGTGGGCGTTTCCCACATCGGTAGACTGGGAAAATGAAGGAATAGGAATGAGGGTGGGATAGAAGCAAAGAAGCCAACTTTGCTGTTCTGTCCAGACTGTGCAAGAGAACAGTGTTTGGTTATAGTGCAAAGAGAAAAAACGGGATGCATGTTAGCAATGTGATGATAAAGTCTTAGATATACATACAATGGGTTCTCTGTAGTGGGACACAAAAGAGGAAGTAAAGACAAGTTTAATCAAAGAGAATGAAAAAATCATAAAGTGTTTACAATTTAAACATACTAAGTTTGAGATACTGACTGGTTTTTGGCCATTTTAAAAGTGCAAAGGAGTTAGGACATTTACACTAAATGTCTTTTTAGGCAGGCTTGCAGCATGGTAACTTGGCTAAGGGCAGGCTGGTTATTTATAATGTGGTATATTAACAGAGAAAAGCAGAGAATCAGTGCTTTACTAGCAGAATACATATTAATCGCTTTTATTATAGGATAAACTTTCTCAGCTTTCTCAGAAACACACACACACACACACACACACACACACACACACACTCACACACACTCACACACAGCACTTCTATGACTTGTCTAAGAATCAGACCTCCCATTTAAACCAATAGATCATGGGCCTAGAAGATAATACGATACAGTACATTTAAGCCTCAGTGTTTCTGAGTGTGAGTCCTTCTCTCCCAGGTCAATGGATAGTGCACAGTCTGAAAGAATTTCCTTGGATTCACTAGATAAAATTCACTAAGAGAATTTTTACAAGTTGCTTGCTTCATCAGCCTTTTGTGAACAATAGGGCCTTTGAACTAGTAGTCATCTAGACAGAAAGCAAAGTCTCACTCAGTGAGTCTTGCCTGCACAGCCATATGTTATAATTTACTCTGTGTTTTCTATCTCTCTGAGTGCCAAATGCCACACGGTTTCTAAAAAATATTTGAACTCTATCATAATTTATATTCATTCAATCAAACATTTTCAAGCTATGCATAAATTAGGATTAAGTGTAAACTATCACTAATCTGCAAGTAAAAAACCTTATATTGTTTGGGAAATGAAACAAACAGGAGAGGTGCGCCCACGTCCATCACTGTAACAGGGCCGTCCCGGCTGACCACGGCAGTTGGTGGCCGGGTGTTCCGAAGGTAGCACGGACGCACCTATGAACAGCCTGAGGCACAGAACACTCACAGTACCTGAAATGCCATGTGCAATCTCATGCCTGATTTCCTCTCTTCCTGAGAGCCTATGCTAATATTTCTTTGAAGTTTCCTCATTTCAAGCATTTTAAATACACAGCTGCCATCTGAGCCCTTACAGCACACTTTGGCAGTCATATTAGTTTCTGTTGCATCTGCTCCCTAGCAGACGTGGTTTCTGCAGCTGCACCAAGGACCCAGGACGATCGTTCATGGCTTTCTTCACCACGCCCTCTTTATTCTCACTTTCTGACAATAAGACTCTGTTACCTGCCATATTTTCAGTTTTCCAGTTCTCTGGGTAATTATGTCTAGTCCTTTAATATTTCTTAAATTAGCAAACTCTGAAAATAATTTTTAAGACTCACAAAGTTCTTTTATTGCATTACTGTCTTCTAATGTTTTTAAAATTTATTTATAGTTTTTATCAGGAAAACTCAATAGTTTGTGTATAATTCTATGAGTTGTGATATACGTGCATACAATTATGTAGTGAACATTACAATCAAGATCTGAAATGTAAGGTGAGCGCAGTGGCTCGTGCCTGTAATCCTACTATTGGAGGAGATTGAGGCAGGAGGATCACAAATTTAGTCTTGCTTGGGCAGTTTAGCATGACCTTGTCTCAAAAAAAAAATTGTGGGGGATGTAGGTTAGCAGTAGGATGGCCCTGCGTTTGACCCCCAATACTACAAAGAAAACTCCACAAAGATCTGAAATAGCCACATATGTGTGCATGACATAAATTCATATACATATTCTTCAATTTATAATTAGGCTTCATCCTGAAAAACTCATTGTACATTAAAAATTGTACTCCAAAAATAACTTATACACCTAACCTAGAAAACCTCATAGCTTAGCGGTATAGCCCGCTATAGGTCTGTTGCTTACTTTGCTGGTTATGTGGTTGAGCGTCAACCATCACTAGCCTGTGAAAAAGATCAAAATGTAAAACCCAGCGAGCAGTTTCTCCGGAATGTATATCGCTTTTGCATCATCATAAAGTTTAAGCATCATAAATTTGGATTGTCTTTGTGTATGTGTGTATCTGTATGCGCAAAAAAAACATAAAATCCATGTATCGGTATCTTCAGAGTAAAGTTATTTCTTAAAGCAGAGCTTGGATTGGTTAATACGTTTAAAGGCAGTTGAGCATGCAGGAAAGTAAGGGCTTGAAAAACACAGAGGAGCCCTGGCCCACCACCAAAAGGGATTATAAAATAAATACAATGTAATTGCCGGATAAAGAGTTTCATAAAAACATCTGCTTCAGAAACATTTTGATTTTTCTAAAGTATACAAAGTACAGAGTTGCTTGAAAACTTGATATTTTAAATTAAAATTTTTAGTCTTGAATAAAATTGTCATGTTCTCTTTCTTTATATATGCATATATGTAAATATATGCATGGATTAAAATGCATTATAGGGAATCCGGGGAAGATGGCGACCAGGTGAGCAGCAAGGGAGCGAACCTCCTTAATAAACACCACCAGCTCGAGACAGACCTGGCGAGCGTGAATGCCGGGACCTCGGCTGGGAAGTTTAAACTGGGCGTATTTCTCTGAGATGCCGGGGGAGATGTGGTAGGGCGGACCAGGCTGCCGGGGCGAGACGTGGGAAAGCCCCAGA